>SSNS01000041.1:1079633-1345295 GCA_006937985.1 Aphyosemion australe
ACTTTCTTTGCCTCTCGGGGCTGAGAAAAAAAAAAACTTAGAAAAATGCCACAAGAAAAAAAATTTTTTTTTCATTTTGCCTTTCTGGGCTTAGTAAAAAATAAAAAATAAAAAAGACTTAGAAAAATTCCACAAGAAAAAATTTTTTTATTTTATTTTGCCTTTCTGGGCTTAGTAAAAAATAAAAAATAAAAAAGACTTAGAAAAATTCCACAAGAAAAAAAATATTTTTTCCGTTGCCTTTCAGGGCTTCCGTATTTTTCTGTTCAGGAGACCCATGAGACAAGCGGAAGGAGAGGAGACTATGCTCCCTTTTCCTGGTAAACCGTTATGAGAGATTTATATCATACCGGAAATAAACACCGGTTTTTGTACCTGGCGTATCACACAGGAATGATTTCAAAATGATAAAAGACATCAGCAGAATGAACAATAGCAGAACTTAAATCCCCGTTCCAGTCGATCCTGCTGCTTTATCCTTTTGCATGTTTCTGATTTTTGATGAAACTTGTTCCACGTGTTATTAAGTATGACTCTATTCTCCCCCCATGCTCCCCTTATATATAAATGTAGGTCTATGAGGTGAGTGATGCTGCTGCAGCAAATAAAACCTTCCTGAGTTTCCACTCTGCATGCAAGCGATGAGTCATACTCCTAAACCTGTCCTGTTTCCGTGGTTTTAACCTCATTCATGTCCTGATCCCATCCGTCGTCCTGACTGGACGTAATTCAAACAGGAGGCATTACATTACCTTTGTTCTTCATATTTATCCATCATTTCCACTGATGTAACAGAGATTTAACACGGCTTGGCTTCAGTTCACCAGGAAACGAGCATGTTGACACATTTATTGTTTCTGTGTGTTTTTGTATTTTTATGTTTATTCGGTAGTTTTCAGACATTTTGGTTATTCTGACCTGTTTGTTGATCGTCTGAACAGCTGCGGAGCTCCTTCAACAAAGCGTTCAGCAAGAAGGGAACCAAGTCTGGTCCGTACGCTGACATCGAGGAGATAGCCACTCCAGAATCTTCAGCACCTTCATCGCCCAAGGTCCACGGCGTTGGAGATGACCCGCAGCAGCCCAAGTCTTTAACGTCCGCCTCGTCATCAGGGTGAATCACTTGATTAAACACGAGATGCCATTTTCAAAATGAGTGTTTAAACAGAAGTTTTTACGGTATTTTGATCAGATTTTTAATCCTGTCGTTTGGGATGTTGTCTAGACTCTGTGAAGGAGGCGAGGTTGGAGATGATACGGTGGTGACGGAGCTGCGTACGGAGCTGTGGGAGAAGGAGCGTAAACTGACGGACATCCGTCTGGAGGCTCTGAACTCGGCACATCAGCTGGAGCAGCTTCAGGAGGCCATGATCAACATGCAGGTGTGTGCTTCACGTTGCTATAGCAACAGACGAGTAGCACTTTAGTCACCAGTTTGTGCTCTGGTGGAAAATTTTCATGACAAGTATGTTTCTAACGACCACACGCGTGTGACGCTGCTTCACAGAGGACAGTAGAGAGCCTGAAAGCTGAGAACGATCATCTGAGGACGGGCAGTCTGTCCCCCTGTCCTTCCCCGGGTCCTTCCACCTCCGCCTCCCAGTCCTCTGGGCTCACAGCTCTGGGAAGTTCCTCGCCGCGACAGTCCGTAGCCATGCCCAAAAGCTACAGCAGAGGGCTGAGCGAGGGCAGCAGCTCAGGTACCGTCCAGTCTCTGAGTCAGGAGTAAAAATAGAACAGGAGGACAACTGAGCACGGTCAAAAAATAAACTCACTTTCAATTCAAATGATGCTTTTAAAGAAGAGATGTTGCTCATAAATATGCAAATGAGCTCACTCTGATTATACGTGAGCATTGTAAAACCCTAACCCTTAGGCCATTTTTAAAACCTCATGTTCTTTTTCTCTTCTAGACGTTCATTCAGCCGATTCCCTCAGCTTCTCTTCACAGAGAGACGATCATCGTGTCAGAGTGGTCGTTTGTGTGGCAGATTTACGGGTCTTTAAAGAGGTGAGGGTTTTATCTTTTGCAGAAATCTCACCGTTTCTGGATCACCTGGTAATGTCATCTAATCTCTGCAGGAGGTTAAGCAGCAGGATTTCTTCATCGGCACCGTCAGGGTGAACGGCAGGATGGACTGGGTCATGCTGGATTCTGCTGTCAGCCAGGCTTTTAAGGTGAGAGTTTATTCTGACAATCTTAAAGGTGTGGAACACTGAAAAACCATTTTTAATGATTCTAATGGGTCACTCTGAGTGTTTCATGCAGGCTGAACATGAGAATAGTCTCCACCACCTATCTCCTGCATTAGCTTCTGATAGAAAATAGACTCTAGGTGAAACTCTAGGATTAGAAAATCCTGACAGATCTACGTCACACTGTCACTGAACATTCATGGACTCACCCATCTGGACTCACGACGGGGAAGGCTGTTGTTGGTTTAGCGTCTAGGAAACAGCAGAGAACGTCTGGGCTAGTAGAAGCTAACCGTTAGCATTAGCAACTCCACCACACAGCAGAACTCCTCCAGGCTTGTGTTATTTGTGGAGATAAAACATCAACGTTGCAGAGCAAACAGAGTCAGTGGTAGAGTCATGTTGCTGTTAGCCAATCAGAGGAGAGATGTCCACATATCAGGAAGTAAGACTCCAGATCCTGCCATGTTCTTCCACTCTCTGCTTCAGCAGACTCCTCCGTGCTGATCCAGGCGCTCCTGAGTGTGGCGTGTGCTTGCAAGGCACTAATTCCCACTAGAGACCACTGCAAATGAGTGTCCTACACCTTTAAAACAAAAAGCTATGGTTTAGTTATATTTAGTTTACTGTTTTGATCTCAAATTGGCACTGTTGCAAAGTGTTAGTTTAATAAATAGGAGTGTGTTTTCTTAGCTTTTTGCATCATTCTGAACATTTTTCCCTATCCAGGTCTACATCGCCAAGGTGGACCCCACCTCCAGCCTGGGCCTCTCCACAGACTCCATCTACAGCTACAGTATGGGCCACATAAAGAGAGTTCTGGGAGGAGAAGCCCCTGAGACGCAGCCGTCCCGCTGCATGTCACGAGGACCCAGCAGCATCACGGTGGCTCTGAAAGGTCCGCACAGAAAATACAAAAACGTGCATTTCTAGTAATTACACACTTTGCAATAAGAAGAGCTAGCTTTGGGCCTGTAGTTAGTTGCCAGCCACCTTCATCTTTGCACGCTTGAATGCAAGAAGAGCTGTGAAAGTAGCAGCAGTGCAGGCAGAGCTCAGAGCAACCTGATCCGACCGCCGTCAGGCCCAGCGGGTCAACCACCCTCAAACCCCCATAGATGTTAAGGCAGGTTGCTGCAGCCAGGGGGGTGGGCGCACGCAGACTTCCCACACTGGAAGCAGCTATTTTCAGAATGAAATGCTGGAGCTTAGTGTTGCTTATGAAGTACATGCGAGGTGATAGAAATCTGGTTTGAAAACATCCTCTTGCTCAATTCCATCCGTGTTCTCTCTGGTTTTAGCTGAATTCTAATCAAACTTCAGTTAGAAGATTCTCAGTTTTCCCTTCGATGTGCCCAGGTTTGAAAGAGAAGTGTGTGGACAGCCTTGTGTTTGAAACCCTCATTCCTAAACCCATGATGCAACACTACATCAGTCTCCTACTCAAACATCGCCGCCTCATCCTGTCTGGTCCAAGCGGGACGGGGAAGAGCTACCTTGCTTCCCGGTTGGCCGAGTACCTGGTGGACCGAAGTGCCCGTGAGGTCACCAACGGCATCGTGATCACGTTCAACATGCACCGCCAGTCATGCAAGGTAACAGAAACCGATGTTCTGGTCAAATCTATGTCTCATTGAATTTATCAGGTCTGTCCTAACGTCCGTTTTTCTTTCATCATCTTGTGCTACTCTTTCCTTTTGCCTCGTCTAGGATCTGCAGCTGTATCTGTCGAATTTGGCCAATCAGATAGACCGGGAAACCAGCGCGTCCGAGGTCCCACTGGTGCTGATTCTAGATGATATTCATGATCCGGTTTCCATCAGCGAGCTCGTTAATGGTGCTCTGACCTGCAAATATCACAAATGGTAAAATCATCACGTGCAGGTAGAGATGCATGTTCATAAATGTTAAAATAACCTCATGTGGAATGTTGTCTCCACCTTCAGCCCTTACATCATTGGAACAAGCAATCAACCAGTGAAGATGACGGCGAACCACAGCCTGCACCTCAGCTTCAGGTTGGTTCTAAATAAAGGGTTTAAGTCGCTCATTATTGGTATTTGTCTTGCAGCTGAATGATGACTTTTTCTTCAGGATGGTGACTTTCTCCAACAACGTGGAACCAGCGAATGGCTTCCTCGTACGATATTTGCACAGGAAGCTGATGGAGTCAGAAGACGAGAGGAACCTGACCAATGAAGACCTGGTCAGGGTCTTAGACTGGGTTCCCAAACTGTGGTACCATTTGCACACCTTCCTCGAGAAGCACAGCACATCCGACTTTCTGATCGGTATGAAACACAGAAAAGCCTCATCGTAGGATTAAAAACAGATATCAGTGTGATTGATGTCTTTTCCACTGTCTTCCACAGGGCCTTGCTTCTTCCTGTCCTGCCCAGTCACAGTCGATGATTTTCGATCTTGGTTCATCGATCTTTGGAATCACTCGATTATTCCTTATCTGCAGGAAGGAGCCAAGGATGGCATCAAGGTGAGATTACACGTTTGGTTTGATAAGTAAAAAAAATAATCCGAGTAGAAATAAATCTAAATTAGGATGTCAGGTTTCCAGATTGACTGCAGACAAATAGACAAATATTTCTTAGACCTTATTTTCCTTTGCTGTCTGGAGTATCACATTTATTCAGCACTTCTCCGTAAACTAAAGCCCAGCAGATAAAAGACACATAAACCTGACAACAGATCATCAGTGGTGGAAGAAGTACTTGATTTTTTTCTTAAGTAAAAGTTAATAAGTATGCATTTTCAAATGTACTAAAAGTTCAGGTTCACTGAGATTTTTACTTGTTATTTTTGAAACATGATCAGTCGCTCTTAGTTTCACATGCAGGCTGAACATGAAAATAGTCTCCTCCACCTATCTCCTGCATCAGCTTCTGATAGAAAATAGACTCTAGGATTAGAAAATCCTGACAGATCTACGTCACACTGTCACTTAGGCTGTTGTTGGTTTAGCGTCCAGGAAACAGCAGAGAACGTCTGGGCTAGTAGAAGCTAACCGTTAGCATTAGCAACTCCACCACACAGCAGAACTCCTCCAGACTTGTGTTATTTGTGGAGATAAAACATCAACGTTGCAGAGCAAACAGAGTCAGTGGTAGAGTCGTGTTGCTGTTAGCCAATCAGAGGAGAGATGTCCACGTATCAGGATTAAGACTCCGAAACTTGCAGAGATCTGCGGACCGGATCACAGACTGAAACCCAAATCCTGCCATGTTCTGCTCTGGCTCACTTCTAGTTCCTGAAACAGGAGCGCCAGAGTTTTTTTTCCCCGCAGAGATCGACTCACAAGACATTCTTTTTTACTAGAGACCACTGCAAACGCAAATTACCTTTGAACTGCAGTCCAACACGGACGAGGGAGTGTGCTGCTGGTCTTCATCAGGCCGAGGGTGGGATGGGGGTCGGACAAAACGCAAATTAAGTACTTTTACTTTTGAAACCTTTTAGGTAATGTAGTGGATTAAAAGGTAGGCCTGAAGAAAATTACTTATGTACAATTTTTCTGTATCTGTACTTAAGTACAGTAACAAAGTACTTGTACTTTGTTACATTCATCACTGAAGATAATAATAATTTTATCTAAGGATTTGAATCAGTGTGTAAATGGCAACCTCAGTCTTTACATTCAAGTTAAATAATTCAGTTCAGTTTATTTATATAACGCCAAATCACAACAAGAGTCGTCTTCACAAACATTCTAATTGATCCGTGCATTGAGTTCAGTTTATTACGCCAATTAGTTCAAAGCTTCCTATAAGAAAATCCAGCAGGTTGCATCGAGTCACCGACTTGTTGTGTCAGAGACTTCACAGCAATCCCCAAACTAAGCAAGCATGTAGCGACAGTGGAGAGGAAAACTCCCCTTTAACAGGAAGAAACCTCCAACAGACCCTGGATCAGTATGATCTGTCACGACCTACTGGGGGTTTGAGAAGACAGCAGACACACACACACACACACACACACACACACACACACACACACACACACACACACACACACACACACACACACACAGTGTGTTCTGATGTTTTTCCTCTCTGTTTCCATGTTGTGAACCTTCAGGTCCATGGTCAGAAGGCAGTGTGGGAGGACCCAGTGGAGTGGGTAAGGGGCACGCTGCCATGGCCGTCTGCACAGCAGGACCAGGCGAAGCTGTTCCATCTCCCTCCTCCGAGCATCGGCTCCAGCAGCCCGTGTCAGGCCAGCGAGGAGAAGTCTCGCAAGGAAACTCCACCCAGCTCGATGGAATCGGATCCTCTGGTAAGAGACCATCGTGGCCTCTTCTCTTCTGTAAAAGTGAACTGATTATTCAATTTCTCAACCTTTCTCTCGTTTTATCTAGATGGCAATGCTTCTGAAACTCCAAGAGGCTGCAAATTACATTGAGTCTCCAGACAAAGAAGATCTAAACCTGCCCAGACTCTAAAGCACTTGTGACTGAGCAGTGCACAATCACAAACACGCACCCTAGCAGCAGGGTGGGTTGGATTAGCTCCACAGCAGGAGGCTGAAGATAAAATCCCAACACATAAAATGAAAGTTCTTAACTACGTTTAACACCTTATTAGCCCTCAGACTGGTGCTAACAGTTTACTATGAGATCCAGTGTTTGAGCACTTTGACTTCAGGAGATTTCTGCAAAAACGTGCACCGCCCATCCTGTTTTCCCCTCAAGTGCATCGTGGGATGTTGAGTCCTCATCAAATGGCGCTATTCTTGTTGATGTTCAATTGTTTTGGAAAAGAGTATGACAGCGTCACAGACGGTTTCTGGTGCATATCTAGCGTCCGTCCGGCTTCTGGAGTCGTCTACATATGCAAATCCTTAACTCTATAACCCAAGCAGGTGAAAAATGCCTTAACAGCAAAGACATCCACGTCACCTCAAGCTACTGGTGCTTTCATCACTTCCTGTCGCTTTACTGCTTCAGCTCTCTTGCTAATTAAAACAGTTTCTGGTTATTTAGAGCAACGCTAACTGAACTCTGTGAGATCGATTTTAATTTAAACTCGTAGTCGTCTTTAGAATTTTCTGCATTTTTAAGTTGAAAAGCAAAACCGGCTGTCATACTCTTTTGAATAAAACAACGTATTTATCACCGGTGTGATCGCATCTCTTCGTGGCTGCACACACTAAGTGTTTAACTCAGTTTTATTTTGTATAACGGCACCCCCGGTGCTGCCATATGGATATATCAGGTATTACCGAACAGGGATATTATAATAAACACCCTCTGATAAAAACTTAATGAATCTAATCCAGATGATTATATTTCATAAGAAAATCTGCTTCAATCCTGTCCCTGAGCATTCTGTACATAGGATGTACATACAACCAAACGATGTTGCAATTACTTTATCTGCATTAGTTTGTGCAAATATCTGATATACTAAACCAAATACTTTAATTTTGCATACTGACTGTCGAGTTAGGAGTTTAATTTTATCTATGAATGTATATAAAACACTTTACGACGTTGTGTAGTCGGTGCTTTTAAAGGAAGCCTTATCAGAGTACCACTGCAGAACCTTTTCTAACTGTTTCACTGGAAACAGTTAATCCACTTCAGAAACTATCACCATTTTTTATTTAGTATTGTTTAAATATATATGGTGCTCTTTAAAAAGGCCCCCCAACTGTTTTAGGAGTCAGTGAGAGTCATAGTTGTGCAGAGTAGGCTAGCTGAGGTGTGATTTCTGTCAAACACACAAAAATACTATGAGATTAATGTAACATAGGATGTTACGTAGCAAGTAAAGTCATGTGGGACGCGTGAACCCATGTCAGTGTACGTGATGCAAACCAAACTGTGTTAAAAAGAAGTTCATTAGAACTTCATTAGGTGCTCTGTGTAGATTTTTGTAAAGAGGTCTTTATGGAGTAAATGAATGATAATGGTCGTGCAATATTCATCATGTCACTGTTTCAGCGCTCAGAAGAGTGGAGGAAATGTTCTAAGTGAATGTGGGACCACTTTGATGACAGCTTGATGAGGACGATTGTGTTTGAGCGGCAGATTCTGTTGTTGCTTTTGTGTATCGAACTAATCTGCAGCCCTGGTTGATGATTAATAATAAGGAAATTAAATGAATTACAGATTTTAAAGACCAAGTTCACTGAGAACCTGTTTTTTACATGTTCGGCCACTAACTAACTAAAGGTTGGTTTATGCTTGACGAATGTACGTTCTGTGCGGAAATGAGACGTGCGTCAGAAATTGTAGCGTTTATGGTTCCTTCCTACCTTCTGCGGCTTGTCTCCGCTGTGAGCCAATATTCTCCCAGACTGTAGGGGGCGGCATGGGGCTCTACGGCATCCAACACTACACCATAGTAGAAGTAGAAATCACTGTTTTTTACTGCTTCCTCGTCTTTTCAGAGTGTGACAGCAATTTCTCTCCAGGAACTAACAATATTTTGATCATGATGATCTTTATTTGTCAAATCATAGACATGTTTGTATTTACGAACCTCCGCCACTACGAGGTCTTGTCAGTCCGCCATGTTTTTCCGCAGTGTTAAAAAATTTCATAGGTGCGCGGTGGGGACATTTTGGGCTGCACAAAGGCCACGTGGACGGGCGTGGTTGCTAAAATGATGAATTTGGCTGCGTGGAGCCGTGCAACCTCGCGGACGCGTCAAGCATAAACCTAGCTTAAGTTTCACACGCAGGCTAAATGTGAAAATAGTCTTCTTCCCGTATTTCCTGCATTAAATTCTGATAGAAAATAGATGCTCGGATTAGAAAAGCCTGATATTCCACGTCATAATGTGCAGTTAGCATTCATGGACTCACCCATCTTGACTCACGACGGGGAAGGCTGTTGTTGGTTTAGCGTCCAGGAAACAGCAGAGAACGTCTGGGCTAGTAGAAGCTAACCGTTAGCATTAGCAACTCCACCACACAGCAGAACTCCTCCAGGCTTGTGTTATTGGTGGAGATAAAACATCAACGTTGCAGAGCAAACAGAGTCAGTGGTAGAGTCGTGTTGCTGTTAGCCAATCAGAGGCGAGATGTCCACATATCAGGAAATCAGACTCTAAAACCTGCCGTGATCCAGTCTGAAACCCAAGAAATTGGTGCCGAAACCCAAATCCTGCCATTTTCTGCTCGCCTCTGCTCTGGTTCCCTTCTACTTCCTGAAACAGGAGCGCCAGAGCTTTTTTCCCCACAAAGATTGACTCACAAGGCGTTCATTTATACCAGAGACCACTGCAGACATGTTGAAAAAACAAGTGAACTTGGTCTTTAAAGAGCAAAACGACGTCAGGAGGCATCATTGCTGTAAATATTCCCTGAATCACTTCTGATGCATCCTGCAGGATCCCTAAAGCTACTAGGTCCAGCTTCTCATCTCGTTTACTGGTTGTTGTGCCTGTTGCTCTGTAGTAGCTGTGACTTGTGTTTGCTTTCTAGTGCATCAGGACTATGCAGCAACTTCTACTGGTGTCTGCAGTTTGACTGTTTTTTTCCCCTGGTCTTTAACTTCCTTGTTTGAGCCAAAATGCACCAGAGAGGCAGAAGCGAAAGCCCGTTTCAGCCAGTGAGACTTAGCCTTAAAGAGCGGACGGTTTTGAACAGGGTTTATAAATGCAGTCAGAGCACTTACGCTGTTAGATGTGTCTTGAGTTTATGAATGGAAACAGAAGAAATGTGATTTGTAAATGGTCAAAACAACCTTGAAAACGTGCAAATAGAAATCAAATTGTGAGCCTCGTTGGCTTTTATCTGCTTTTTTATGCTGGCGTAGTTGATTTAGATCCAGAATCGGAGAAACTTCTCATATCCTCGGCCAATACAGGTTGCTGAATAGTCGTATTTTTGCAAAGCTTGTTGTGGACTAAGATTAAAAACAAAAAAAAGAACTGTTATGCTGTATCTATGTCACTGATGTGCAACTGTTAAGGGTTTGTATAGGTGCTGTAAATGCATGTAAACTGCCGTGCCATGAGAAAAATGTTTAGGAAAGTCATTCATTTTTAAAACTCAGATGTTTGATTTTTTTTCTAAAGACTCCTTTGTAAAAGTTGATTTCTCTATTTTGTACAGCTCACCACTGTAAAGACTGTAAATACACGTCTAACATTCTGGATGCAGCAACAATCAGAGGAGAAAATAAAAGCATCCGTTAGAAAAAGATAAATTATCAGCTGGGTTCAGAACATGGATAAGGTTTTCATTCACTTATCACTTTTTGTTGGAAACAATAAAATACATGTCATACGAGTTTGTATTTTCCTCGTGTTTTTATTTGATTTGAAGGCACAGATTGCTTATTGTGGCTGCACAGTGGTGCAGTGGTTAGTGCTGTTGCCTTGCAGCAAGAAGGTCCTGGGTTCAACTCCCAGCCTTGGGTCTTTCTGTATGAAGTTTGCGTGTTCTCCCTGTGCATGTATGAGTTCTCTCCAGGCACTCCAGCTTCCTCCCACGGTCCAAAACTGTGACTGTCAGGTTGATTTCCTCTCTAAGTGCATGGTTGTTCGTCCTGTGTGTCTCTGTGTTGCCCGGCGGTGTACCCCGCCTGTTAGCCGAAGACTGCCGGAGATGGGCACCAGCCCCCCGTGACCCTGCGTGGACCAGCAGGTATCGAAAATGGATGGATTACTTATTGTGTTTCTGTTAAAAGGCAATGATCAGTCCATATCTTATCTGTTACAGGGCGACGGTGGCAGAGGAGTTAAGTAAGTATATGTGTGAATATATCGTCTGGCCACGACCCACAGACAGAGTTCAGTCATGGGGCGGGATCTACGGTTGTCTTTCAAACTGTCTTTGCTATTGGACAACGAATAACGTGACATACTCACCTCTACAGATGTCAGTCAACGGGACAGTCTACCATACGCGAATACATCCTTTTTCTAAATACAGGACTTAAAGCCACATTCCGCAACTTTTACATCTTAAACTAAAGTTTTCTGTAAGGTTATGGTGGCACACTATCATCTATTATGTTCATTTTCTGAACTTTTATGGTGTTAGGGGGTCCCATGTCTGTTTACCGCACTATACAGTTTTTGACTTGCGACCCGCCGCCGGAAGCACTGACTGCGTGTTACTTTTCGGCAATATATGGCAAGCCAAAGGGGTCAAAAAAGCATTTAGAATGCACGATTTTAGAACGTGCGTCTTTTTGTCCCCTTTGGCGTCAAAACGTGCATTCAAGATGCGCGTTTTGGTGGACATAACGTGTGTTTAGAACGCATGCTTTTTTGACCCCTTTGGCTTGCCAAAGTTGTATACCGTAGACTCGCTGTAGCAGCGGCAGATCCACCAAAGAAAGCTAGAAATCCCTTATCAGAGGAATATAGGAAAAGAAAAGAAGAATGTGATAGAGCAAGAGCTAAGACCAGAGTTATTATTGGGCCGTCTTTTCCTCGCTGGAGAGCTCTTTTAGAAAGAAAGGCATGAACTACGGACTCTGACCTAGCCGTGCTGCTAATGGCTAGGTAAGTAATAAATGATTTCACCAGGGTTATTGTGTTTGTCATCTTTGGTACGTTCATACTGTGTGTTTTTTCGTAATTCTTTTACTTTTTGTTCTTTATAAAACACAGATAGATCTTTCTTTACCTTATTGTGCTGACGTTTCGATCGTCGCTGCGATCTTCATCTGAGCTAAGCCGCTGAAAGCAGCTTCACTTCCGCTTCCGTTTATGTGCGGGCAGCAGGGGGCCACGACATCGCCCCCTGCTGCCCGCGCCGTCCTGCTCGATGACGCAGTCCCATGCGTGGTCCAACGCGTACACCCCGTCGTCCCTGTTCATGGTCCCCCGTCCACGTCTCCTTATCTCTATAGCTTCTTTAATCCATCTTTTATATTTTTGTTGTTCTGTGTTGATGATCCTTGTGTTGTCCCAGTCCATGATGTGGTTTTCTCTGGTGCAATGATCTGTGACTGCTGATTTCCTTATTATGCTCTCTGCTTCTTGTTTTGTTGCTCTTGTGTGTATTCTTCTTGTTTCTTTTTCACATTCTTTTCTGTGTTCTGCTGTTCTTGTGTTAAGTTGGCGTCCTGTTTCTCCTATATATGTTTTATTGCATAATTTGCAGGGGATTTCGTAAATGACTCCACATTTTTTTCCTGCTGGGATTTTATCTTTGGGGTGTACCAGACTTTTTCTAACTGTTGTGTATGGTTTGATTGGTGTGTTTATCTTGTATTTTTTCATTGCTGCTACTATTTTTTCTGTCGTTCCTCTGATGTATGGGAGGGTTATTACTGGCTTTGGTTCTTGTTTCTCTGGGTTCTTTGCTTTTCTTTTTGGTTGCTCTATTCTTTCTGCTCTTGTTTGTTGCTTTCCTCTACTAATCACCCACGTTGGATATCCACAGGTTTTTAGTCATTTAGTCATTTACGAAATCCCCTGCAAATTATGCAATAAAACATATATAGGAGAAACAGGACGCCAACTTAACACAAGAACAGCAGAACACAGAAAAGAATGTGAAAAAGAAACAAGAAGAATACACACAAGAGCAACAAAACAAGAAGCAGAGAGCACAATAAGGAAATCAGCAGTCACAGACCATTGCACCAGAGAAAACCACATCATGGACTGGGAAAGAACAAGGATTATCAACACAGAACAACAAAAATATAAAAGATGGATTAAAGAAGCTATAGAGATAAGGAGACGTGGACGGGGGACCATGAACAGGGACGACGGGGTGTACGCGTTGGACCACGCATGGGACTGCGTCATCGAGCAGGACGGCGCGGGCAGCAGGGGGCGATGTCGTTGCCCCCTGCTGCCCGCACATAAACGGAAGCGGAAGTGAAGCTGCTTTCAGCGGCTTAGCTCAGATGAAGATCGCAGCGACGATCGAAACGTCAGCACAATAAGGTAAAGAAAGATCTATCTGTGTTTTATAAAGAACAAAAAGTAAAAGAGTTATTGTGTTTGGTCGGGCATAAAGTTGGTATACAGTCCTGATAAAACTATTCAATGTGTGGAGGTGGAAAAGGTTGTTTTCGTTGTTTTGCCTGACATTAGGAATGTAAACATGCCTCTTATGCCCGAGAGAGATTTGATGTTACGACAGTGACGTTACGCAGCAAGCCTCTAGAGGGCGACAAAGAGCATACAAAGGCGTTTCAAACAAGCCACCGCCATCTTAGTTGTTCTGCTCCATTGCATCATCCCATCCACTGAACCACAGTAGACCTGCAGGTAGACCTGCTGAGGCTCCTATGGAGCATGGCTAGACCGACTTGTAGAGCAAAATGGTTTTGCTTCGGCTCCTGTCTGTCTAGATTTCTACCTGTGGGTGATGTGAAATTCGTGGCAAAGGCTGTAAAAGACAAACTACTATGAATTTTTTAAAGAAACTTTGGAAGAGGCCCCTGATGACTGTTATTTAATTTATTCCATCAGAACTGATCTGTTTCTCCAAACTGAACCCATTCATAGAGCCATCCACAACATCAGGTGAATCATCAGGTGAATCAACAGGTGAATCATCAGGTGAATCATCAGGTGAATCATCAGGTGAATCATCAGGTGAATCAACAGGTGAATCATCAGGTGAATCATCAGGTCAATCATCAGGTGAATCAACAGGTGAATCATCAGGTGAATCATCAGGTGAATCATCAGGTGAATCATCAGGTGAATCATCTGGCTCAGGAGTGTAAAGGAGGTAATAATGTAGCTAATATTAAATGATGATAGTTAATGTAACTTAAAGTCCCTAAAAGAGAATCGGGTAATGTTAGAAACGTCTGTCTGTGTTAATGAGACAGATCTGATGATGTGAGTCAGCCATGGTGTTTATTACATGCTGTTCATTAAGGGGCGGTGTCTGAGCCGCTGAGCCCTATATAAGCCCGGCGCTCCCAGAGGAATGATGGCATTGGATACAGTTTGAAGGACTTAACTGAGTTGGGAATTAGCTGCGACCTCCATCATGCCGTCCAAGCCTGCCCCAATCAAGAAGGCGGCCAAGAAAGAACCAGCCAAGAAGGAGGAGAAGGCGCCAGAGCCGGCTCCAGAACCCGCCCCGGAACCCGCACCCGCAGAGCCCGCGCCCGCCGAGGCTGTGGAAGCCGCCCCGGCTGAGGGAGAGGCTCCTCCAGCTGAGGGTGCTCCACCCGCAGAGGGTAATGTCCAGAGCTGCAGTTAGACTCCATCCTAGCTTTATTTCCACGCGGACGAGCTCTGGATACGTTGTTTCTCATTAAAGTTAAGACGTGTTTTGCTGGTGCGCCTGCTGGTAGCGCGCTGGCACCTTTACGCACGCGCGCCCCGCACTTTCTGATGAGGCTGGAGACATTAAAATCACACGGAAGCTGCTTTATAACTAACACTTTCAGCTTCTGGCCTCCGCGGACAATCACACACTTCCTCTCTGGGGTGTGCGGAGGTCCCGGGGGCTTCTGGGGGGTCTCAGACACAGGAGCGAGCTTTGCTTTGGTGCGCTTTTTTATCGTTTTGTGACCTGAAAAGAATTTAGTTTAAACAAAAACATCAGGAGTGATGCACCAACTAAAGATCTACATCAGATACTCTCACACTTCATCTGATTTACACATTTAACCACTTTTGTGCACTTTGTAAAATTGTTCTAAGTGTGGAACAACAATCAATAATTAACTGCTATTTAAAAACTCCAGAGATATGGCTAATTAGTAACATAACTTATGTTATTCTCCAGCTGGTATCAGCTGTTGGAGGCATCATCATCATGACTGCTGCTGCTGAAGCTCTCAGCTGCTGCTGATTATAACCAAATCAAGTGGAATTTGCAGTCAAACCTCCTCAGGACAGCTAGCTTCTCTAATAGCTTTTCCTCATACCTAAACCTGTACAATCAGCTGTTGCTCACGCTGCAGGAACACCGTGTGCTGCTGCTAATAACGCTCCTGTTTATGGCCGAAGCAAAACATCATTTATTCTGATCCAAGTTCTGGAACCGGAGCATCTTTTGGAAAGGCTTTTACACCGACTGACGTCTTCAGGACAGGATCTGAAGTTCTAAATAAACATTTATTATCTTGTCATGACCCATCTGCTTCATGCACTAATTCATGTCTAACATCCAATAATAGCTGCTGCTGCTCCGGCCGCAGAGGAAGCTGCTCCCGCTGCTGAGGCTGAAGCGCCTGCTGAGGGTAAAACCTGCACAAGTTCCATGTTTCTCCTTCCCGGGTGTCTTTAAGTATTAATGCTGCTGTGCACAAACTCTTTGAGTGAAGCCCTGATCTATTATACTTGTCTGTAACACATCAGGTGAGGCTGCACCTGCACCTGAGGAGCCTAAACCCCCCACTCCTCCACCACCCAAAGGTAAATCTCACTTCTAAAATAATAATAACCCACTTGATGATTAGAAATAACTCTTTTATTTTGCTCGTACCCAGAGCCTACGAGCGCTCCTGTGGATCTGTTTATTGAGGACAAAAATGACACCTCAGTCACCATCATCTGGAGCCAGCCTGCCACCATCGGGCCCACCGGTCTGGATGGATACGTCATTGAGATCTGCAAGGACGGAAGTAAGTCCTGCTCTGCTGTGAACCCGCGGTGCCATATAATACCATGTGCTCAAAAGGGGTCAGATAGGAGTATTAATACACCCTGACAGCAAAGATGACCTTTAAATTATATCAAAAGATTTCCTGTTGACGGCTTCTTTTAGGCCTGGACACGTGCAACCAGAACCACGCACCGGTTTTCAGCTGTTATTTAAAAAAACTCAGGAAAATGTGGAATTGCTGCCTGAATGTGGGTCATCCCTATCAGCTGCAGCTGTCCCTGAAGTGTCACTCCCAGCGTTATATCATGAGCTTCCTGACTTCTCCCTAGAAGGAAAGGAGCACTTCAGGAGCTGCTCTAGTCCTGCTGGAGGTCCTGCTTTTAGACTTACAGCACTAAGCTAATCTCAGCCGGCTTGTTTTAGCAAACAGTCACACAGCAACTTTACGTCGCTCACCTTTCTTTTCCAAAGACGACTTTTCCTTTAACAAATCTGCACAGTAAATGTTTGCAATTCTTGTTTTGATCCTTATTTGTCACACCTGTAGTCGTAACTCTGCTGGTGAGGGGGTTTGTGTCGTCTGTGCTCGTAGAGAATTCATGTTTGTGTAAAATGAAAGCATGAGTCAGCAGTTCTATCAGAAACAGGCAGGGCGGTGTCCGTAAAAGGGCACAAAGCTGCAGATTTGAAAAAGAATTCTTAGAAACTGAGGCTGAAAGTCGACAGAAATTTTAAAAATTGCTTTTTTTATTCAACAGTTTAGAATTTTCTGACTTTAAGAGTTGAGTTATTGTGAGATACTGATTAGTTCAAAATGTGACCAGCAAGTTTGGTATCTACAGCATCCCAGCCAGCATATGGATATATATGGGCTAACCGTATGGGTGCCAACAGGGTTTGTCTGCAGTTTCCATGGTGGCCCCACAGGGGTTTGCCCATTAAAATCTATGTGGGCAAACCCTTGTGGGGCCACCATGGAAACTGCAGACAAACCCTGTTGGCACCCATACGGTTTGCCCATATAGACCCATATGGTGCCCACCTATGCATGCTGGCTGGGATCCGACCAAATCTGTAAAACCGTGGACTTTGTGTCTTTTATCAAGTAGAATAAAACCCAAAAATGTGTTTTTAGCACAAAAATCTGAACATTTATGAACGATAAAGTTGGTGTTTGATGAACGGATTAATAAAGTAGACTTATACGTAACTAGCTGGGTAAATTATGTTGGAAAAAACAGAAAAATGTGTTAAAATGTGTCACTAGATGAACTTTAGACCAAAATATGATGCATAACAGTAACGAACGCGTTTGGACGACTTTTAAATTATTGACTGTTTTAGGAAAGAGGAGAAAATAATCATTCCATTGTTTTAATTCTACCAATAATAACATTTTAGAATATATCAGTAAACAAATCGATTTATTAGAATATTTCCATAAAATCGTATCAGTGTGTTTGAGGAGGAGTTTCATCGTGTCATCAAACATCTCCTCCGTGTGTCGTGTTCCCATCCAGCCGAGGACTGGAAGGCCGTTAACGAGCAGCTGCAGAAGTCTTCTCGCTACGTTATCAAGAACCTGACCACGGACGAGCGCCTGAAGATCCGTGTGGTGGCGGTGAACGAAGGAGGCCGCAGCCCCCCCGTCGCCCTCCCCGAGGCTGTTCTGGTCAAGGAGGTCGCAGGTAAGAGAAGTCTGGAAAGTGGAAAAACATGGAAAAATTGAATTTTCCCAGCAGCATCAGAACACAAATAGTTTCTATATAATGATAATTTAGAAAATAGTTTCAATTTTTACCTTTTTCTAAGGTTTTTCACTCATAAACTCACCTCAGAGCGCTCTAGAGCAAATATAGAACACATCCAATAAGGGTCCGTCTGTTTTAAAGTCATTAATTATGAAGAGGAGCAGAAACAGCTCAGCAATGTTTTCTTCTCAGCTTTCCTGGTCCTGTTGGCACATACCTGCAGCATTAAAGGTATAACGCCGTGACCCGCTCTCACTCCCACCTACGCGTCAGTGTGATAAGTAGGTGGTGGGTGATGCTGCAACACCTGACAGTGTTAATCACTGACAGTATAACTGAAGGGGTTTGTGGTGAAACGATGATTGGACCCAGAGGCTTTAGCGGTGTTACTGTAGCTCTCGGTTGTTCTTCAGGGACCGGAGGGAGGGGCGGCGAGGAAACGTGATCCCGGCTCAGTCGTGTTCAGAGTTCACCATAACGGGTGATCCTCGCCTAAAAGAGCTGCTTTAACCCAAACGGCTTCAAAAATGTGGGGACTATCTGGGAAGTCGTCGCTCTAAACTCGTGTTTTCTGGGAGTTTCTGGATTGCTGGGATTCATGCGGAGGGAAGGGTCGGGCTAATGTCTGGTGTCAAGTTATCTGACTGCAAGCAGGTGGGGGCCGTGAAGAAGCGAAGAGAGGGGGTGGGTGCTGAATTCCAGCGGGTCCAGTCCCAGCGGGGGGGAGGTGGTGTCTCTGACTTCTCAGATGACACCAAAATCTAATGACAGCTCCCGAAATTCTCCGTGTATTTTCAAACATGCTGCAGACTTAGCGGGCGGAGTGCTTATCTGTGTGAAGTGAGAAAACTCTCAGCCGGTCGTGGGTCTTCCACGTCCCAGTCGCTCGCCTCCCTGTGTGCGTTTTCACACGCTGAAACTTTCACTTTTATGTCTGCAAATCAGTTGATTTTCAGGCCCAAACGGCTGTTTTCATGTCCGTCTGATTCAGAGTTCGATGCATTCGGATGTAATTGAATCTGCAAATCTCATGTCATGAAGAGAGCTGACATAGTGAAAGCAACAGTACGCCTTCTTTATTTAGAGTCCCGACAAGTGTTGCTCTGCTGCACTCAGCAGGTGGTGAGCTGCAGCAAGATGCTTCCACGTGTCTGCCCGAGGCTTCGGTATCACCGCTAAAGTCAAAGTGGCTAACTGGGTTATGCTGCTTCAATGGGGGATTATTATGGTCTACTTCAGGGGTAGTTTAGAAAACAAGTGGTCCTTTGCTAAGAGTATGTCTACATTTCATCCTGAGTGGGTAGAAAAGCTGTTTCTAACGTGTATTTCAGCTCTGATTTGAGTTTATTTGATGCTATAAATGAATGTGTGGAGTAGAGATGGACCGATGTGGGTTTCTCTATAGCCGATGTGTGCTGCTGATTTTTGGACCAGTTTTCATGGCTGATATCTAGATGCCTTATTTACATGCTAAAATATCACCAATAACAACAGTGGATGCACAACATTTCTGAAGCTGAACCAGTTTGAATCTTAATTCTGCGCACTACAGTTTTAAAATCAAACATTTTATCCAAGTTCATCCAACAAATCAATAAACAGACCAAGTATTAAATATAAAACAGGTAAATGGAAAGAGTCAGTTGACAGTAATGTTGTCAAGCTTTTATCAAGCACATGTTTTTCCAGGAATGGGAATGTATTCTGCAGCATCTCTAGGCTGCCCACAGATGTGCCTGATTATAAATCTGCTCTTCTAAAGAGCTATATTGACTGATGCCGGTATATAAAAATGGCAACTATCGACCCAATATATAGATATTTTTTTAAAAAGCCAGATTTAAATGTGTCAAATGGAAAAAGAAAAAAAAAGAGTTTTAGTTTTGCACATCCTTTAAAGCGGCTGTCCAGAGTATTTCTTTTATCCGATGGCACCATCTAGTGGCTGACAAGCGTAGCACACCAAGAGTTGGTCGAGCCGGTTTTTTAAGATGGCGACTGAACGTTTCTTGTTTATGAATGTGCTTCTGTAGCCGACAAACAGCTAAAACACGTTGTTTTACAATTATTATTCTCATGTCATGTTGTGTTTTCATATATTTATATTTTAAAGACTTACTTGTCCGTGAAAAGTTCATCAACTCTGTATCAGCCGAGGTGCTTCCTTAACTCTGAAGCACGTAAGCGGTAGTCTAACTCTATTGGTTAGTTCTGGTCACCACTCAGTTACCTATTGCACAGATTTTATGGGGCAGGGGGCGGGCTTAGCAAAAAAAAAGGCGTATCGCTTACATTATATCACACTACATGATGAGACAATCCCTTTTATGGATTTCTGAAAAATCATACATAATTCCTGAAGGGGGAAAACTCCGGATTGCTGCTTTAAGTGAAAGTATCAAACCTTAGATAGATTTCTCAGTCTATCTTCGGTGTGCATTGAGAGCATTTTAGATGGTAGTCTAAAGAAGTTAGCCAATCTCTATAGGAGGATCTTTGTTGACATATTTTTTCATCGTTGTGCGCATGCGCGAGTGGCTGTGTGGCAGAAGACGGCCTGCTATCAATACGCCACGTACACTTTCACGCGAGTTTACGGGCAAAATCCCCAAAATATAAACACTTTAACGTCTAAAGACAGGAGGAGGGTCAGAGAGAAGCTTAAAATCTGTAATGAAGACAAAAATAGTTATTTAAAGCCTGTTTGAGCTCTGGGATGACAGAAAACGTTGGTCAAATACTTAGTTACAAGCACTTACCATACCATACCATACCATTTTATTTCTAAAGCACATTTAAAAACACAGCATGGCAGCTGACCAAAGTGCTGTACAAGTACAAAATTAAAAACACAGTAAATAAAAACAACAGGCGCAACAATAAAAACACAACACAACAAAACTAAAAGACATCAACAATGGGAAAAAGCCATGTCATAAAAGTATGTCTTTAAAGCTGATTTAAAATGAGAGAGTGAGGGAGCCTGCCTGACTGAATTCCAGAGAGTGGGGGCAGCAGACATAAAAGCCCGCTCACCCCGTGATTTATATCTCATTGGTGGGACACAAAGCAACAGACGGTCAGCTGACCTCAAAGCCCGGGTTGGCACGTAGGGTTTAATTAACTCAGAAAGATATGCTGGGGCAGAACTGTTCAAAATCTTAAAAACAAAGGTCAGGATCTTGAATTTAATACGAAAAGTTACTGGTAACCAGTGCAGACGTGCCAAGACAGGAGTAATGTGAGTGCGTCTGTTAGTATTAGTTAAAAACCTGGCTGCAGCGTTCTGAACTACCTGCAGTCGATTCAAAGCTGAACCAGGGACACCAAAGAGGATAGAGTTGGCATAATCTAAGCGTGAAGTAATAAAAGCGTGAATCACAGATTCCAAGTGCGGCCGCTTCAAGATCGGTTTTAGACGAACTAAACGGCGCAGTTGGAAAAAACAAGACTTAACCACAGCATTAATCTGAGGAACCATCGAGAGACCTGAATCAAATTTGACCCCAAGACTAGTCACACACTGTTTGGGGCTGAAGGTGAGAACAGAAGGGACAGGAGAAGAACAAATGAGCCACACAAACTCCGTTGCTGCAGGAATCCAGGCTTTCTTCAGACAGTCGGGTCACCCGCAATCATCTATTTCATATTTCGCGCTCTTTTACGGAGGAAATTCTAATAAAACTTTTTATCAAGCCTCCCACGGGCCAAACGATCAACCACACAGCAAGAATGATCCATCTGCTTCGCTAAATCCTCCAAACATGCAAAACAATTGAATTATAGGCAAAATACGCTGTTTGTTGCCACCCAGGTCCCATGATGCAATGCGAAAAACATAAACATTGACGTCACAAAAGATCCTCCTATTGACTTAGTCAGTCACGAGGAAGAAAACAAATCTTGCTGTATCAGTTTGTCAGCATTTAGTTTTCTTCTAATAATGAGAATTTAGTGATTTTCAGAGCTGTTTGATTCATAAAGTATTTACAGAGTTCCCTTTTGTTCGTCTTGTGCAAGAATCTGCCCTAAAAATCCAGACTGGTCCTCCAGTCAAACATGCACCAATAAAAAAAGATGCGTGGGTAATGCTGCATTCTTTAGCTTTTCTGCTTGATGCTTTGTCCTTATTTGATTTAAGCCGTAGAAACTAAAAGGTGCAAGACACTTAACCCACCTTGCCTGCTGGTGGTGGTCGGAGGGACCAGTGGCGCCAGTGTACGGCAGGCCTCGCCTCTGTCAGTGCGCCCCAGGGCAGCTGTAGCTACGCTGTAGCTCATCCCCACCAGCGTGTGAATGGGTGGATGACTGATTGTGTTGTGAAGCGCCTTGGGGGGTTGTAGAACCCTAAGAAGGCGCTATACAAATACAGGCCATTTACATATTTCTGTCAGATCAAAGCAAACCATGTTTGTTTTCCATAGTTTGTGTTTTTTGTCTTCATTTCATCTAGAAAATGTCTAATCGTAGAAAGTAAAGACTTAAGCAGCGCTCTTGTGCCTGTCTGGGTTGCTTCTCTGACTCCAGGGATCTTGTTTTTGTTTCTTCTCAGTTACAAAAATTGGCCAAAGATGCTTGGAAATGTGGTTTTCCTCAAAATAAAAACACAGCAAAGACGGATAATAGCAGGACAGTCGTTTCATAGAGGAAGGGAGGATGGATGCAAAATCAGTCATCAGTACGAGTCAGTGGACCATCAACATCATGGTGATGCTGGTTGAAATACCAACATGAAAAAAATGTTGTTTCTCCCAAACTTCTTAATCAGTTGGACAAACATATTTTGTGTTCTGGTTGCTGCTGTAGCACACTGATGCAGTAGAATAATCAAAACAACGATTATGATGAGCGTAAGTTCAGTTGAAGCATCGTGATTATCGTTTTTTTACTTTGTCTTGTTCTCCTCAGACCGTCCCAAGGTCCGCCTGCCTCGCTTCCTCAGGCAGAGATACGTCGCTCAAGTCGGGGAGAAGATCAACCTGACCATCCCTTTCTCAGTGAGCACGAAGCTTTAGAGTTAGTTTGAAAAATAAAACACTGAATCTTTTACATTTATTCATTATTTTTGTCCGCAGGGCAAACCCAAACCCGTGGTTACTTGGACGAAGAACGGACAGGCCTTGGAGCCAAAGAGGGTGAACATCCGCAGCACGGAGCGAGATAGCATCCTGTTCATCCGTGCGTCTGAGAGAGAGGACTCCGGCGTGTACGAGATGACCGTGAAGGTGGAGGGCTTTGAAGATAAGGCCTCCATCACTCTTCAGATTGTTGGTGAGTGAAACGTTGACATTTAAAATGACTCCTGGTGCGATACCTAATCTGTTGATGTGGATTAACAGAGCTGCCAGGGCCTCCTGCCAGCGTGAAGATTGTTGATACCTGGGGCTTCAACGTTGCTCTGGAGTGGACCCCACCCAAAGACAATGGAAACACTGAGATCACAGGATACACGATCCAGAAGGCCGACAAAAAGACTGGAGTGAGTTAGAGTATCACGCAGTAATGATCATTTAGGAGATGCACGAGTTACCTAGGAGGTCCTGTGTTTCATCACCGTTACAGGACTGGTTCACCGTGTTGGAGCACTACCACAGGCTGAACGCCACCGTCTCTGACCTCATCATGGGCAACACCTACAAGTTCAGAGTATTTTCTGAAAACAAGTGTGGAATGAGCGAGAGCGTTGCTGTTACAAAGGATGAGGCCAAGATCCTAAAGACAGGTGACATCTTCACCCTTTTCAGTCTCTTTCTTTACAAACGAGTGGCCTTAATTTACAAACATATACATTTATTTCATAAAGTATCCAAGTTGAATGAAATATGTATTTTGGAGTGTAACTTTCATTTTTATACACATTCTGGCTTTTTTCTGCACCATGATACAATGTCCACCTTATTCCTAGCCCCCATGAGCCCTTGCATGAAATATGCGAACGACCTCCGGCCCGGCGTTTGTTTACATTGCGACCATAGATGGGTGATACAATCCGTTCATCCAAATTCACTTTTTATGGTCTTTAGAGTCGTAAACTATGTGGGAACACCAGCTGTTACGGCTCAAACGGACATCGTTACAATCCCTCTGCCTACTGCACTAGAGGGGTGGAGAAGCTAACAAAGCTAACATTGTGTAGCATTTTAGCTACATTCCTAACTCTGTCGCGTTCGACGGGAAAGCAATGAACCATCTTAAAAGCTCCGAGGCTCATCAGTACCTACACAGTAATAAGGTTGGTCATGTTTTGTTGAAAGAGGTGCGACACAATCTTATTTCCTTAAAAGCCGACGTAGAGCCGAGTAAACTAAGCCTGGGTTTTAGCTTCTACATCAGGTGAAACAAACAGCAGGTTGTTCGTGTACTACGATAAGTTTAATGATCATTGTCAAGGCGTTTGATAATGTATAATGTTAAACATTGAGCTATGTTTTAATCATGTGTCTGCTTGTTAAAAGCATAATTCAGTTCAATCATTTTTAGGGTCTAAAGTCAGTTTATATGTTTTTTAAATTATTTTTAATTCAGGTTGGGAATGCAGTCAGACAGGGAAAGACCGGGTCCTCATGCACTGATGTACAGCGAAAATGGAGCTGCATGTTCCAAACATCGCTCTTGTAGCCATGAATTTAACTTTCTCTGGTTGTTGGTACAACATGTTCCCGAACCACACAAGTTCATTTTTATTGGGCAAATAGTTTTTAAAATCCTCTTGAAATGTTCAAATAAAATGCTACAAGAAACGAAGCCTCACCCTGCAAGCCCATGGCTAAGCGCTACTTCCAGTGTTTCACCAGATGCTACCCGCGTAATTGTTTCTACATTAGCCGGCCCGGGAATAAGGTGGATACAGGGCAAAGAGATATGAGGAGAGAAGGGTTAGTCACGAAGCATTATTTTTTAAATAAGATCAGTCACTCTGAATTTAACATGCAGGCTGAACTTAAAAATTGTCTATTACCCCTATTTCCTGTATTAGCCTCTGACAGAAAATAGACGGGGAAACGCTCAGATTATAAAACCCTGACAACTGTCACTTAACATTCATGGACTCACCCATCTTGACTCACGACGGGGAAGGCTGATGTTGGTTTAGCAGAGAACGTCTGGGCTAGTGGAAGCTAATTGTTAGCATTAGCAACTCCACCACACAGCAGAACTCCTCCAGGCTTGTGTCATTTGTGGAGATAAAACATCAACGTTGCAGAGCAAACAGAGTCAGTGGTAGAGTCGTGTTGCTGTTAGCCAATCAGAGAAGCAATGTCCTCATATCAGGAAGTAAGACTCCAAATCCTGCCGTCTTCTGCTCTGACTCACTTCTACTTCCTGAAACAGGAGCGCCAGAGCTTTTATCCCACAGAGATCGCCTCACAAGGCATTCATTTATACTAGAGACCACTGCAGATGTGTTAAAAAACCTATTGTACTTGGTTTTTAATTTTAATCCAACAATTAAAATTTTTTTGTAGTTCCTGTTTTATTTTACAACAAAGCTCCTTTGGTTGGAAGTAAAAATTTAAAAGGCACTTGGACACTAATGAGAGCGCTACTCTGTCTTCTTGTGTCCCTTTGTTCAGGTATTCAGTACAAACCTCCTGACTACAAGGAGCATGACTTCACCGAGGCGCCCAAGTTCACCACGAATCTGAGCGACAGAAGCACCACCGTGGGCTACAGCACCAAGCTGCTATGCTCCGTCAGGGGATTCCCTAAGGTGCAGCACCGGCTCCGTTATCGTGTGTATGAGCCTTCAACAGGAAGCACGGGGCGGGAAAACGAAGGAAATCTATTTAATTAGATGTAATTCAGTGTATTTATGAAGGGCCAGTCATCAAATTAATAGCATGTTTACTATTTTGCAGTAAGTTAAATTAAGTTGCAATAAATTAGATTCACCATGGTTAGGGTTTATTGGCTCTTCCTACAATACAATCCTCTCATTCGGAGCAAACAACAGCGGGCCAAATAGCAAAGACCCAGATTTCCATCACCTGTCAGCAGCATCACATTACCCCCGCCCCCCTTCATGCATGGATGTGGGTTTTCGGCAGCTTTGAGCTGACAATGTGGAAGATCTTCACCTGCCTCTATTAGCCTGCTGTTGGAGACTCTCACCTTCTGGTTTGGCTTATAATCAGCCGGGTTACCGGCAGGAAGGAACGTCAACAGAATTCTTTTTAGAGGCATGGGAAGAGGAGAGGTCTGTGGCGGGGAAGCTGGGTGGCATGTGTAACATTCTGCGTGGGGGCCCGAGAGCTTCTCACTGTATCGTTCGTTGTCGCTAAAACTCCTGTACCAGGGAGCGTTGTGTGTTTCTCCTTCTACTCATTGTGGTTTATTCCTGCCAAATTAAACACAAACATCGATGCATATCTGTTCTTCTGCAGCCCAAGGTTGAATGGATGAAGAACCAGATGATCATTGGAGACGATCCTAAGTTCAGGCAGATCTGCGTCCAGGGAATTTGTTCTCTGGAGATCCGAAAACCCGGTAACTTTGACGGCGGCGTGTACACCTGCAGAGCCAAGAACGATCACGGAGAAGCAATCGTCAGCTGCAAGCTGGAGGTCAAACGTAAGTCCAGGTCTGACGCTTGTGCGCGCATCTTATCTGACGTCAACGTAAGCGGCTGAACTTTGTGTTCAACAGAACCGGTGAATCCAGACGCAGACAAGAAATAGGCGAGCATCTTCTCATCACAGGTGAACAAGAATCTTCTTTTATTGTCTTCGTTGTGATTTTGCATTTATTGTGTTTAAATTAGGGGTGGGAATTTAACACGTTAATTATGATTAATTCATTAGAAACAAATATTGCATTAAAACAAATTTACGCATTTAAGCCCGAGGGTCCCCCCATGTTGAAGTTTAGCAGCAAAATCCATGCCCTAAATATCAATATAGTCAAGCTGCACCTCTAAAGAAAGCTCAGAGCCTTGGCTACAAGACCATGTAAACCTTTTTTATGTGCTCCAAACACAACTAGAACTACAATCAAATGAGTGATTAGAAATCCCTCTTCATGTGTTTTTGCCTTCATTTCTGTCTCTAATGATGCTAAATCAAATCAACCCATTATTATTATTATTATTATTATTATTATTATTATTATTATTATTTTAAAGACAATACCATTATCAAAATGTACTTAAAATAGTATTGTACTTTTAGGTCTGTCCTATTCTTGCCAGTGATATTCATATTTTTCTTCTCCAGTTTTGAATTAAAATACAATTTAAAAGCTTTTCTTTAGAAATTAAAAGAGCTTGTATTTACAATAATAATGTCAATGACTATTGTCTGATTCTCTGTCTCATTATTTTTAATTTTAAAAAATTGCTTTCGGGGCAAATTTTCTTGAACGATTAAAATGCGATTAATCAAGATTAATTAATTACAAAGCCTCTAATTAATTAGATTAATTTTTTTTAATCGAGTCCCACCCCTAGTTTAAAACTTTAATCTGGAGTGAATTTTGACTCGTGTTTACACAAGGTAAACAAATGCAGTGACTTTATTTCACGGGGTTACATAAATGAGGGCACGGCGACTTCCACTGGGGAGGCTGCCCATACAAGGAGGTCACTAAACTTGGAAAAGGTGGCCTCTGCCTCTGAGAGTCCGAGCAGCGGCACCCATAAATTAAAGCTAAAAGGGCTCCTGGTGCACTCAGTCAGGTGACTTAATCACATTTCCTTGACTCAGCAGCAGCAGCTTCTCCCTCCTGAGCTTCATTCTAACGTCAGAGACCATCAGAGTGAAATTTAAATTTGTGTGATTCATGAATTGCTGCCAAACTGAATTCTTAATCTGTTGCAACCCCAAAACTAGGAGCAGAAGGTACGAAGCCTTTGTAGCATAAGGTGTGTTGCACTTTCAAATATTAAAAATCATTTTAATATTTTGAAGAAGATGCTAACGTCGTTAATGATGTTTCTGCCTCCGCAGGAAGGTGTTGGATTCCTGGACGAACATGTATATACGGCTGGTGACCACTACCAATGGGTTGTAGCCTGTGAACGCTTCCCAAGTTTGAGCTTCTGTTTAGATGAACAATTGTTGTCATCACTTCATGCATTCGTCATAAAGTCCATATCCATGTCCACAAAGTCTTTCCCTTTCATTTCTGTCACTTCGACACCCTTTAGTGGTTACCGTCACACGACCTCATTCTCGCCTACTGAAACATCTCGTTAGTCTTACTTAAGTCAATTTGCTGTTCCTCATAGGAGAGCTACATGTAACATCTATGTGTTTATATCAATAAACCGATCAATTTCTGATTTTGTTTTATTTTTGATGCAGCGAATTTATCATTGTTGGTGTAATTTGAAAAAAAAGTGCAATTGCATGCAAAAGTGTTAAATAACTTATTAAAGGAGTCATATGAAGTAAATCTGGGACAATCGTTTAAGTTTATTGTTAGTTTCTAGCTCTAGTTTGGGGAATGTTTGTACTTTAGTGGTGGAAAAGGATCGCTGTGGTGTGTACAGTCGGTTCCAAATGGACAGATGCATCAGGGTAAGAAGATCTGTGGATAAAAATATGTACCTCATCCAGCCTGGAGCCTTCAGCACAAGTCTGAGCTAGCTCAGCTGGCTTCAAAAGATTTTCCCTGATTGCATAAAAATGCTGCAACATTCCTCGTGGAAAAATAAAGCACAATAATAAAAACAAGTCTAACTTTTAAAATGCATTAAAGGAATCCTGCTCAAAAAGTCCCTGAAATCTACAGAAGTGGGTCAAATTTCACTAAAAGACAATTTAACCCTAAAATCTGAATTTTAGAAACCGAGAAGCTTTTCAGCTACAGACGGTCATCTGCAGAACGCACGAAGCCTTTTCAGCAGATCAGAGACGACAGCATGAACCATTTAACTCATACGGGCTAAAGAGCTCATCGTAGCACGCCAGGACTCCAATAATAATAATTCCAGTCTAAAGTACTGATCTTGTAACTATTTCTTCTTGGAGTTGCTGGCATAGTGATAGGGGCTGGATGCCAGAGGTATCCAGGTTACAGAGACACGGGTTCACCCAGAGGCTGACGAAATTAGCCCTTGTGCTCCATCTTGTTTGGGTTATTTTAGGAGCGAGTGGCACAGCTGGTAAAAGTGTCTCTACAGTTGCTTTAACTGAGAGGGGAAACCAAAATATAAGATTAGAAATGAAATCCAAAACCAAAATCTAGTTTTATTTCAATTTAAGAAAACCAGATTTCTGTTATTCCGTTTTTTCTGGAAGAATGTTTGTGGATTTTTCAGACATTGTCGTGTAGAAAGAAAAAGGAGAAAGAAGGTGAGTGGTGATGGGTCTAATGGAGAATGGGTGGCCCAGTCCAGACTGTTAGGGTGCAGTGACATCTAGTGGTTTAACTACGTACTGCAGGAACAAAAATGTAATGACTTCACATTTTTATATTTTAAAATAAGCAAAAACATGCTTGTCAAATATGCATAAATATACTTTTTGCCATTTAAAAATAATTTAACAAATTTTTGGTATTTGGTCACGTTTGCAATCTGCCATCTGAGTGTGGAATGGTCTAACCTGTGAAGTGTGAGTCCCATTAGGTCACAGGCCTACTTCCAGTGGGTCCCTGGATGCTGAACAGGCTGCAAAAGAGTCACAAAGGGAGAAAATCTGCATCTATTTCAGGTCTTGCCCTGAAAAGCTTTTACATTAAGCTAGAGCTTTAACGTTGATCTCAGTGATTGTTGGGTTAGAAACTTGACCAGTTTCATATCTGACACCACTCTGCAGCCCTCTGCTGACCAGATACTGCACTAGATAGTTTTGTGGAGCGGGTAGGTGTTCTTGGGCATAGATATCATATATATCACTAGATGCCTTAACTGGGAGTCGACAGTGTCCATACACGGCGGCCATCTTACTTCAGACAGGTTACGTTCCATTCTCAATGGTAGCAGATGGATTAAATATTAACGGATTTACAAGCGGGTTGCATTATTACAAACCCTATAGCACATAGGCTTGATAGGACATACTTTAACATTTTTAAATTAATGGGCCAAATCCGTCATATTTTACAGCCACATCTCTGGCGTTTATAACAAACCAAACCGTTTGAAATTCGGTTGAAAATTGAGCAAGTTAGAGTTATTTAAATAGTACATGCACCATTGACACCAATTTTATGAAAGCAGGCAGCTGTCCGAGGTAAGATGGCCGCCGTGTAGGGACGTTCGCCCAATCGACGAAGAGCGCAGGTAAAGCATCTAGAGACATATGATATCTATGTTCTTGGGGGCGCTCTTATACCTGCTTTACAGCTGTTAGCTGTAAAGCTAGCGATTTTCAGTTCGCCTATCGTCAATAAAAAGCACAAGAAGAAGAAAAAGAAGAAGCTTG
Source organism: Aphyosemion australe (assembly GCA_006937985.1). Taxonomy (NCBI): domain Eukaryota; kingdom Metazoa; phylum Chordata; class Actinopteri; order Cyprinodontiformes; family Nothobranchiidae; genus Aphyosemion; species Aphyosemion australe. Next base: position 1,109,455 of record SSNS01000041.1, read on the forward strand.
CTTTTTTCTGTTGGCATCATGGCGGAGCCTGGAAGTAAAAGTAACAGAGTAATGTCTTTGGAGGTGAAGCAAAGAGCTAAAACCAGAGTGAACATCGGCACGGTCTACGCTAGTTTGAGGAAGCTAAAGGAGGCTACAAAATCACAGACTGATGGTGACCTGGCTTTGTTGCTACTGGATCTTGTAAGTAATAATATTTTTGTCCAACAGTGTGGATCTTTTTACTTTGTGGTTTATTTTAGTATTAGTTGGCTCATCTTAGCATTAGCTCATTGTTAGCGCTAGCTACAGCTGCGTTGTTTACGGTAGTTGTAATTCCACTTTCAACCTGTAGAGCAGAGGAGCAAGAAACTGTTTAGTATTACTTTAAAGATCACATTAATACCATTATTAAAGGGTCAGTAGAGCTTAAAACCACATTTACATTATTGTTGAATACAGGCAGCTTGGGGTGTCTAATGTAGCATACAGCCTGTGTGGCCTCTGACCTACTTTCCTATGTAAAATAGTAATGTTGTAAAGGTGGAGAAACAGTTTGTTCTGAGAAAAGCTGGTTTAATATGTCACCTCCTTAAATCTGCATGTCCCAACCCGCTTCAGCTTCAGCAATATATAACTTTTGGTCCTAATAATGCTAAACGTAGAACAGCAGTAGCCTTGAGCTATTGTTAACACTAGGGTGAGCTAATGAAAAACTATTTGTTGGACTAGGAAAACGAAAGTCTGAATTGAAGTTGACTTTCATCTGTGCTTCGTGGAACTACAACGTAATTCTACTAGGGTACTACAACCTTCCTGACATTTACCAAGCGCTGGTCTAGAGAAGTGCCTTTCACTTAGCCTGCCATATGGAAATATATAGTCTAGCCACAACCCACAGACAGAAGTCAGTCGTAGGACGAAATCTACGGTTGTCTTTCAAACGGTCTCTGAACACAATTGGACCAATCGGATTAACGAACGTGACGTATTCATGGCTATGGTAATCAGTCCATAGGGCAGTCACCGTCAAAGAAGCAAATACATCCTTTTTTGAAATTAAGGACTTAAGTACCTCTATCTGCTCATGTCTCAAAGAAAAGCCCAAGACTACATCGTCTAAACTCGATGCCAAAACTCGAACACCGTTCCTGAGTGGACGCCATCTTTGTAGTTTTTCTCCATTACAGCTCCGGTGGCCTAGTGGTAGAGTGTCCGCCCTGGGACTGGGAGATCGGGGTAAGAATCCCGGTCGGGTCATACCAAATACTTTGATAAAAATGGGACCCAATGCCTCCTCGCTTGACACCAAAACCACCAAATAAGTTCCCGAGCGCGGCCGTGTCTGCAGCTCACCGCTCCCCACCATGGGGATGGGTCAAATGCGGAGGACAATTTTCACCACACACCAGTGTGTGTGACAAACTGATGGCTTTAAACTTAATCTTAATCTAAGCCCGCCCATCATCTCTCTCTACAACCGTAGACATCAACCAACCTGTAGAGCAAAATCTTTTGCTATTGCTATGGTTTGTCTAGATTTCTAGGTGTAACAATTTTAGAAGCGTCTCTCTGCTCTCCGAGGGGGTGGGGTCTCTTTGAGAGTAGGGCGTTCTCCATGAATGAACTTAATACCGGAACATTTTTGGGGAATGCTAATACGGGAAGATGGCGCGAATAATAAGTAAAAGTGTTTCCAGTTCAAAACGGGAGACTTGACAGGTGCGATCCTGAAATTGTGGATGAACTGTCAGTGAAGGCTTTCACATCTCAACTCCACCTCTCCTGGTTCTGACTGGGACTTCTTGTCTTCTGCTCATGCGGGTCGCTTTGGGGTCGTGAAGCGTTCACACTGGAGAGTGTTTGGTGTCACATTTCAGTTCTAATGTGAACAACCACACAAAAAAATCAGATTTATTCAAAAAAATCTGAATCAAGACCTGAAGTGTGAAGGTAGCCTTACTGGTCCCAGTCCAGTTCTCAAACAGAACACAACCAGCTCCGGTGGCCTAGTGGTAGAGTGTCCGCCCCGGGACTGGGAGATCAGGGTTCGATTCCCGGTCGGGTCATACCAAAGACTTTGAAAAAATGGGACCCAATGCCTCCTCGCTTGACACTCAGCACTAAGGGGTTGGATTGGGGGGTTAAACCACCAAATAGTTCCTGAGCGCGGCCACAGCTGCAGCTCACCGCTCCCCACCATGGGGATGTAATTTCACCAGTGTGTGATGATGACTTGGGACTTTAACAATGCAGATGATCAATAAGTTAACCCATTTAACACAGGTTACATAGGCTACCTTTACTATGACTGTGACCAATCATTTAGCGTGATTAGAGTGAAAACCCAGAATTACATTAAAAAATGAACTGTAGGCTAAGGAAAGCCAACAGATCCTCTAAGATAAACAAAATTTTATATATAATCTTTGAATTTTCTAATTAGTCTAAATTCTTTCCTCTTTCAGCTTTACATGATTCACCCACAGATCAGCGTTTTGAGTGTGCTTTACTTTTCATTTGAACAGACCAAAACGCTCCTCCAGTCCCAGGTTCAGCCTCTAATCCTAATAAAGAGTTAGCATTTCTTTGGTGTCCTTCCTTTAGCAATGACGTTAAAAATCAAAAGTTGCCCGGTGTGAAATTTGTCGTCAGTCTCAACTATTACTGCTTTCTTCAGAAATCAGATCAATAGAAGCAGCCAGATGTTAAGATGATTAAACGTGTGACGCAGGGCTCTGACTCATCTGGCGGTGTTGTGATGCATCGACTGCCTGGTCACTGCTTCATCAAGGGTAAGTCCAAAGGCAACTAAACGGAGGTGATCTCTGAAAAAGACCCTTTTGTTGCAGCGTTTTGGCAACGTTCCCATACGGTCTAATAAGTCTAATGGTGAAGCTGGCGCTCACCCCAGCGTCCTGCTGCTGCTGCTTTCCGTTAACAAATGTTCCACTTCTAAATCAGCTGGATGAGCTGTCACAACACACGGGTCTCTTAGGGAACTTATGGAAGAGTGGGGTGTGTGATATGTGCTGCGTTAAAGAAGGGTTTGTGCATAGATGTGTTTATCACAGAAACATGGCAGCATTGTGACGCAGCCCTCTGCAGCTGTCCTGGTTAGAAAGTTGAGTTTATTGATTTCAGATCCCAGATTTAGACTCAACTCATTTTAAACTCGGTTAGTAAATTATTACAAGACAAGGAGGAAAGTGGCAGGAGGAAAGGCTCAAGCTTGGACCTGCATCATTCCACCTTAAAAGGAGGAGGCTGTTGATTCTGATGACAGGACTGTGTGACCTCTTTGCTTTTGGGCTGTTTTTATTCTGTTACAATGAGAATTTCCTTTATGAGGCAGCAGTAAGGACCTGTACCACCTCAGCCTTTGGTCCTGACTGTAAACAAGCCAGGAAAACTCATTGTTGTTTATTTATCCTGCTTTAAAAACAGAGTAATAAACTTCCCATCTGCTTGTCCCAACACTGCAGCAAAATCCAGCCTGGTCCTCTGCTCCTGGCTCCTCAGGTTCCTGCACAGATCAGACAAACCTGCAGGACCGGGACGGCCGAGGACCGCTGCAGACTGCTGGTTACCATCTTTACTTCGTTTTTATCGCCCATCGATTCCTCCTGCTCCTGCACCTCCTTCCTTTTCCTCCTGCGTCGAATTCTCAAAGCTCAGCACTCCTCAGCCTGTGCTGGGGAGGTGTGTGTGTGGGGGGGGGGGGGGGGGGTGGGGGGGGGGGGGGGGGGGTGATAGTGCAAAGGAAGAAAAGAGGAGGAGCCCATTTGTTAGTGCGCCAAAGAAAAACTGACCCCCCTCCTCCCCATCCAGCTGATGACACACAGGTTTTTTTTTATTGAGCAGCCAATCGGTGAGCAGTGCCGGGAAATACAGCAGTGGAACTCCAGTGGTCCTGATGCTGATTCCAGATCTTAGAGCAGTGTTAATCAGCGTGAGTGTTTCCTGGGCTCTCTGCTTCACGTCAGCAGCACCTCGAGCCAACAAACCCAGTTTGGAAAGCAGCTGATACTGGGACTGGTTATCATTTTTTCTTTTTCTTGTTTGCAGCATCTTTTCAGGGTGGGATGATCCCGAAAGCAGATTGTTGAGATTATTTTTTTCCACCTCTCAAGAGTGAATTTGAGCCAGTTATCTGTTCTCACCTCAGGCTGAGGATTCAGCACATCTTTAAATAAGGTAAGCAGCTTTTTTTTGCTCTTTCCAAGGCTGGTACACCTATTACAGCAGCGCTGCTGCGTGGCCGGCTGTCACAGAGGCACCTAGCCTCATTATACTTGTCCTCGCTCGCTGAGAGTGGAAAAAGCTCTGCAGAGAGAAACCGAGAGAATAAGTGGTTCAGGGGTAATTAGAGCAGTCTGTGTTTTGCAGGTCCTCTTTAATTTTAATGCCTGTGGATTTTTATTGATAGTAATTCTGCCAGAGTGGAACTTTTAAAGCTTGCCGGTAAGTCCTAGATCCCGGTGCGCAGCCTCATGCTGCAGTATAGTGTTACATAATAATAGTGAAGGCAAACAGGTAAAAGAACAAATCAGGACAGTTATACTAAAACACTTCTCGGGCTGAAAATGATCTAGAAACTGTAAAAACTGAGAGCTCAACCTGTTTTTTTAATGCAAAGACGATGTTTAAAGTTGTAAAAAAATGATTTTCAGTTCCTTCCATTGTTAATTATTTACGATGTGTCAAATCTGAAGATGGATGTTGGACATCAACTCAGCGTGATGCAATAAAGCACGGAGAGAATGCAAAGTCAAATTTGCTGAGCCAGCAGGGCAAGGCAGCGTCACTCTGCAGAGCTCTTGTGTCTAAAAACATCTCAGTTGTCCTTTTAAACACGTCCAGTTTGACATAAATACATTTTTTGGGTAAATTTGAACTTTTCTGACTTAAAACGAACACAAATTTATCCTAATTTAGAATAAGCCTGATGCAAAACACAAATTAAATGTGAATTAAGGTATTTCAGGTCATAGAGCGTTGATAACTGCAGGATATGTGACGTCCAGAGGTGTTATGAACACATTGGGACTCTCTCTCTGACATCAGAGGTAAAATAGATGATGCAGCTGCAAAACACCATTCACACCTTCATACAAACATGCACTGCTGCATTTAAGGCTGCAGAAGCTGTTCAGGAGGTTAGAAGTAACAGATTTCAGTGCAACTGATGTAAATAAAGATAATTGATTTAATTTGCTGGCTTCATTATAGACAGTTAAAATGTTTATATGAAGAAGTGTTTCTGTGTTTAATCTGATTCAGTCTTATTTGGACTCGGTTGTGTTTTAATGCAACTAATTTGATTGATTTCAAATTCATGTAATGAGAATTTAAACTGAAATCTGGCTAAGTTGAGTTTGATAGCTGGATTGAACCGAGCTTGTGTTAACTAGAGTGTGTGCATTCAAACCAGGAATATTTAACACTATTAGAGCTAAACTTCCCTTTTAGAAATGAACTAAATAAAAATGGAGCCTACAAAAAGCTTTGACTTCGTTATTACTTCCATGTGTTTATTTTATTATGATAAACAGTAGAAAACTTCTTTTGGCCAATAAAATACCACATACTGTGTATAATATACTTTATGATAAATTAACTGACAAGAAGAAAAATAATTTGCAGGATTCTCAGAGGATTAGTCACGTTTTACTGGAACGTATTGCTTTCCTGATGATGCATCTTTATGTTATACCCTTAATAATTAAACCTGCTGCTGTTCATGAGTGATCTTCCCCAAACCTGACCTGTCAACCATCAGTCTGATATGAAAGCTCTCTGCCATGTTCATACTGCTGCTGCTGCTGGTTCTGTTTCCTTTGCTCCTCCAATCCAGCCTCTTCCTTTAAGGTCTGGGGCGGAGACTCTCGCGCTGCGTCATATTTTATTGGGAAAACATGCAACCATGAAAAGGACTAAGCTCAGCAGGCCTACCGTTGCAGCATGATGTTGTGCCAATCACAAGGCTCTTTTGGTTTTCTCTAACCTTTGTTTATCAGTATCATTAAGGTAAAATATCTCTTTTTAGTGATGTTTTGAGGGATGTAAAAGGTGAACGCCAGGATTGAAGAAGCATTCATGTTTGTAGTTTCTGTTCCAAACATCTGGGCTCGTCTCCCTGCAGCCAGCCACACGTCTGTCGGTCACAATGTCTCGACTTGAATTTAATATAATTAAACATGCAAAGTTTGTGAAGCATCCCGACGCCAATGATGTCAATTATTTAGAGTTTACGTGTTACAGCGGTATTAAAGGTTTTCCGTCATCCAGGGTTTAGTAGTCTCAGCTAAACATTCTGTTTGTGTCTTTAGAGATCAAGGTCACTGAAAAAACTGTTTTAATGATTATTTCTGATTCTAATGGGTCACTCTGGGTTTTTCATCCAGGCTGAATGTGAAAATAGTCTCCTCCACCTATCTCCTGCATTAGCTTCTGATGATAAATAGACGGTGAAACTCTAGGATTAGAAAAGCCTGACAGATCTACGTCACACTAAGTTCTCCCACTTAGAAATCACGGAGGCATCTGAAATTCACATTGTAGGTGATTCCCACTGTGAGAGATGGCATTTTAAAAAATCAGGCAATCACATTGTATGATTTTTAAAGAATTTCTTTGTATTGCACTGCTGCACATAAGTATTTGAAAACACCTGAGAAAATCTACGTTTATAGTTGGTGCAGAAGCTTTTGTTTGCAGTTACAGAGGTCAAATGTCTCCTGTAGTTCTTGACCAGGTTTGCACACACTGCAGCAGGTATTTTGGCCCACTCCTCCACACAGATCTCCTCTAGATCTGTCAGGTTTCTGGGCTGTCGTTGAGCAACATGAAGTTTCAGCTCCCTCCAAAGATTTTCTATTGGATTCAGGTCTGGTGACAGGCTAGGCTTCTCCAGAACCTTGATATGCTTCTTATGGAGCCACTCCTTGGTTATCCTGTCATGTTGGAAGAGCCAGCCACGACCCATCAATGTTCTGACTGAAGGAAGGAGGCCATATATTGGCCCCACTCATCCTCTCCTTAGCACCCCCAAAGCATGACGTTTCCACCCTCATGCTTCACAGTAGGGATGGTGTTCTCAACTCATCCTTTTCCCTCCAAACACAACCAGTGAAAAGAAAAAGTTCTATTCTGGTCTCATCTGCCCCCATGACTTTCTCCCATGACTCCTCTGGATCATCCAGATGGTCGTTGGTAAACTCAGGGGTACCCAATCCTGGTCCTGGAGGGCCGCTATCCAGCAGGTTTTGTGGTTTCTCTGCTCAAACACACTTGATTCAGTGATTGAATCACCTGTGCAGCAGCTCATCAAGCTCTGCTGAAGCCTGCTAATCACTTGCTAATTGAAATCAGGTGTGTTGAAGCAGAGTTACAACTAAAACCTGCTGGATACCGGCCCTTCAGGACCAGGATTGGGGACCCCTGCTTCAGATGGACCTGGACATGTGATGACATGAGCAGGGGAACCTTCCATGTAATCCATGATTTTAAACCATGACGGCGTAGTGTTCTACCAGCGGTGACCTTTGAACCTGTGGTTCCAGCTCTCTCCATGTCATTGACCAGCTCCTCCTGTAGTTCTGGGCTGATTCCTCACCTTCCTTATCATCAGTGATACCCCACAAGGTGAGATCTTGCATTGAGCCCAAGTCTGAGGGAGACTGACAGTCGTCTTTAGCCTCTTCCATTTTCTAACAGTTGATCTACTTTCACCAATCTGCTTGGCAACTGCCCCATAGCCCTCTCCAGCCTTGTGGAGGTCCACAGTTTTGTCTCTGGTGCCTTTGGACAACTCTTTGGTCTTGCCCATGGTAGTAGATGGAGTCTGACTGGCTGTGGGGTGGACAGGTGTCTTTAACAGACTCAGACAGGTGCTACTCATTTAGATTAGTAAGTGGAGTAGAGGTGGACCTTTTAAAGACAGTAACAGGTCTTTGAGAGCCAGAATTCTTGCTGATTGCCAGGTGTTCAAATGCTTATGTGCAGCAGTGCAACACAAATTCTTTAAAATTTGTTTACAATGTGATTTCCTTTCGTGTTCAAATGTTCCTCACTGTAGCTTTAGCAATCACTTTTCAATTTTACTTTAATTTCTGGAAATCATTTCAGGACCTCCTGTGTAGTTCTTGGTGACCCACAGTGGGGTCCCAACCCCACCTTAGGGAACCTCTGTTCAAAGCTAAACATGCTAACAAGCTAAACATAGACACTCTGTATCATAAAAACAATGAAACTCTCAAAAGCTCGGATTTATTTACTGATTTAAACATTACAGCATTGGAATAATGACCTTTTCATTGTGAGTTTATTGAGATGAATGCATTCACAGGACTGCTAGCATGGCTGCAGACTTACTAAACGAGTCTCTGTTAAAAAACAAAGCATTCACTAAAACCTCCTGGCAGCTTTATTTTGCATCTCCTGTTTCATAGTTAGCCGATAATACACGTTGGGTTTGCATGAATAAAGACAAATGTGATGCCTAGCTGAGAGGCTCCGCCTCAGTCCCTCATGAGGAGAGTTTTAAACGTTTGGATCACTTCTGCTGCTTGATGGTTCATGAAATGGGAGGCTTCACAGTAATCCTGTCCTCCAGATCCTCGTTCACGAGCTGCAGAGAGCATCAGTGCACAAAAACCAACTCGTGCTGATATTCAGAGAGGATGATTCACTAACTAGTTCGCTCGTGAAAGCTGCTGAATTGATGGCCCTGCTGGTGTTGCAGCATTTTTTTTTTTTTTGCGTTGGATGAAATCTTGCAGCTTTTCACTCCCAGAGGAGGCAGCATGATGGATTTTTATGTACAACCCCCTTTTTTAACAGGAATGCATCAATAACCGTGGTTCGAGTAATGAATCTCAAGTCTCTATTTTCTGAACTTCCTCCAGTCGGTGTGCAAAGTAATCAAGAAGCCGTTACGTTTTGATCCGGCGGGAGCCTTTTTGTGGTCAACTGGGGGGTGAGAGGAGAGGTGAACTCTTCTGAGAGCCACTGTGAGGATGGATGATTAAAATACAGAAACCTGAAACGGAGAAAAGTCAGATTTATCTCAGATAAGAGAAATGTTTACATTTCCTGCCACACACTCCATATTTGTGGATGATTTTAGACATTAGAAGATCATGCAATAACATCCTGAGTGCTCAGATTAGAAAAAGTACATAACAAGTAGAAAGTCAGAAACCAGACGTGATCAACTTAAACGTGTTTTCATGTTTTTACCAAACGGGTGCATGATCAGGAGCCTGTTTTTACTCAAACGTCAGCGCCTTTTATAGACAAGGATCAATATTTCCCAGCAGATCAATTCTGAGTGCTTCAGGGAGAAACGATCATGCACTCGTACTTGATTAAATCTGGGCAATCAGCTGTTTGGTTTGTGTTGTGACTGTGTGAGAGTGTGTGTGGGTCGTCTGTGATGTCTGCTAAAGGAAAAGATAGATCTCAAACAGGTGGAAGAACATCTTCAGATTTTAAGAAGAAGATGAAAAGTACAGCTTAGGTGGTTTATTGGTGACGTAAAATCTGTCTTTGTCTTTGGGGGAAGAATGGAAGTCTCTTAATTGGAAAATATCAAAATACACTTTTAAATTAGTTAAAAAGCAAAGTTAACCAATAGTTCTGATTTCAGTATTTATGTGAAATAAGGCTAGATGAAGTAGTTCATGGCTGAGAGTCCATTAAAGTAATTACACTCATATTTTAAATAGTTTCAAATATAAATGAAGCCAGCTTTGGGTTAAGTTTGAATTTTCACAAGATGATAATAAAATCAGAGGGATTGAAAAAAATAACGTGTCAATTATTTAGAGCTCAGTTTCCAGTTATTGTGATTTTAGCTGTTGAACGAAGCTGTAATAATGAAGTAAAATGGATAAAATACTTATAAAATCTTCATGAATTTTATAAACCTTAAGCTTTATTTTTCCTATCATGTAACTATGTTAAAGACTGAAATCTGAAGGATAAACTGTCAATCTTTTTAAGTTTAATAATTCAACATGTTAACAGATGTTTCAGTTTAGTTGCTATAGATTTGATTTTATAAGAGGACGACAGTCAGAACCTTCTTCTTAGAGAAAACACACGCTTGTCAAGATCAGCTAATTTTAAATCACGCTGATTTATTTTCTCCTCATTCATCATTAAACTCTCAGCAGATTTGAAAACTTAGTCAAGCAGAAAATAAATGAAACAGAGACTGACACGTCTGTGGTTTTCTGCCCGCGTTTAGATTTCAGTAAAACAGCCTTAAAATGTTTCTCCTAAATACGTGACGAGATTTAATGAAGCGCCGAAAGCATTTAGAGAATCTGATTGGTTCATTTGGTGAGTCTCCACCCACCATTCATCCATCCATCATCCATCCATCCATCATCCATCATCCATCCATCCATTCATCATCCATTCATCCATCCATCATCCATCCATCCATCCATCCATCATCCATCATCCATCCATCCATTCATCATCCATTCATCCATCCATCCATCATCCATCTATCATCCATCCATCCATCCATCCATCATCCATTCATCCATCCATCCATCATCCATCTATCATCCATCCATCCATCCATCCATCCATTCATCCATCCATCCATCATCCATCCATCCATCATCCATCCATCCATCCATCCATCCATCCATCCATTCATCCATCCATCCATCCATCCATCATCCACCCATCCACCCACCCATCCATCATCCATCCATCATCCATCCATCATCATCACTGCTTTATCCTCATTAAGACCACAGGGAGCTGTAATCTATCCCTAGCATCTGTTGGAGAAAACCGGAGTACCCAGAGAAAACCCATGCATGTATGGGGAGAACATGCTAACTCCATGCAGAAAAGCCACATCCAGGTTTCAAACATACAACCTTCTCACTGCAAGGCACCAGTGCTACCAGCTGTGCCACCATGCAGCTCATATCCACTGATGCTGACTTAACTTTTTCCTGACCAAATTCTTTATTCCGAATGGTAAAACTTGACTTTAAAAGCTGCTTTGACATCATTTATAGTTTTCCATCATCATCTCCTCCTTACAGCTCTTCAGTAACAGAGCGACAAATCAAGCTTTATATTGAGAAAAGGCGTCTCTGTGACCATGAATATTCTTTCATTTGAAAACGTGACATTTACCCTGAGATCTTTGTTTTGTTGATTCTAGTCAGACTTTTTTGTTGTTCCTCTCTGAAAATCAGCTTTTCCTAATGAAACAAATAAATTATGGGATGCATTAAAGTTTTATCGTCACACAGTCATGCTGTCCCTAAACCTGTATTTGCAGCGTTTCTTGTTTTTATTTAGGACATTCACAAAGTTGCATCGTCATATCAGTGAGTCTGAGAGTAAAAATAAATGTCAGAGGGGAAAATTCTTCTTTAAATAAATTTACAAAACACTCCATAAAAATCCTTCTAGTGTCTGCAGACACCACCTTAGCTAAATGCACCCTAGACTCTACCAGCAGTACAAAAAGCCCACTATAGTTCTGTTTACTCTTGTTTTTGCTGCATTAATGACCAACCAGAGTCTGGCCCCTGACGTAGTCCAAGTGTGCACCATGAGGGTGTTTGAGGAAGGCTAAAGAGAGAGAGAGGCTGGGAGGAAGAAGATAAAACAAGCTAAAAACGACAGAAACCGATGCTGTGTGGAGTTTGGACCAACTGCCTTGCAGCCTGGTACTTCTCTCATACTCCCCTGCATTGCAGCACTCCCTGCAGGAGCGGCGAGAGGTGCTGTTTTTTCCACATGCCTTCCTGCTGCCTCAGAGGAGACAAGTCAGCCCGACCAAACGTCCCTGCACAGCTCGGTTTGGGCGCTTGACGGCTGTTTGCTGTGCAACTTGGTTAACTGAGGCTTTGACAGCGGTCGTTCGTTGTTCTTTATTGCACCTGTGAGGAATCTCCATCTGCGCCATCTTAACAAAACAGCTCCATCCCTATAAGTCTGCACAGAAAAACAGCAACCACAAAGTTGGTGGAGGTAGAAACACAGGTTCCACAAAGGAAAACTGAGCTTATTCAATGTTTCGTTTGAGATTTGCAGCATGTAACGTGGTGAAGCAAACATTTCCAAGAGTATCATAATCATATTTAGTCTGATGCTGCAGTTAAACATGTGATTGTGACGCTTTAGGCTGAGTCATTTTAGGTGGTGCTTAAAGCTCTTATTGTGAATCTGCAGAACAAGCTAGGTTTTGAACAAAAACACTCCCCCTCCCCTCAGGTATCTTCCCTGAGACGCTTCTGCCGGAACCGGAAACCCGCATCGCCAGAGGAAACGAGATCGTTCTAAACACCAGTCTCTGTTTTCTAGGTCCAAACGTCTTTTGTTGTCCGTGACTTCAAATGGTGTTTTTCTTTTTGGGAGCAGCCGGCTGTTTTTCCTTCTCTGATATTATTGAGCGGAGAACCTCACACACCAGTGGTGTTCTGATAAATACGTGAGTGTGGAATGAGTGGAGGACCCAGGGAAGTGCAGCCGTTTGACCGATAACCGTATGGTCCAATAGATGCTTTTGGTCTGAAAAGTGTTATTGGCGGAGGTTTTCAGACAAAAGTGAGATATTTTGTTTTATCTCCAGAATATATTCATAGCTATATGATAGAATGTTGTTAAAAGGGCATGAAAAAAATGTTTTAAGCTAATTTGTTTTCCAAACTCGCCATTGCAGCTTTAAAGCTTTCAGAGGGTGAAAACAGACTGGGCAAAACACAGAAGATAAATGTCTTCAACTTTGTGCTGCCATCATGGAAAATAGGGTGAGGAGAGAGAGAGAGAGAGAGAGAGAGAGAGAGAGAGAGAGAGAGAGAGAGAGAGAGAGAGAGAGAGAGAGAGAGAGAGAGAGAGACTCTGTGATGCAGCAGTTTTATGTGAGACTGCTGCCCTCCTCTGGTAGAAGAGGTAATCTGACCGCCTCACAGGCCTCTTCCAGCTGTCAGCTGACTACCCAACATGGTATTTCCCCGAGGAGAGCGTGGAACAAAAATGGTTTTCATGATACAAATAAATAAAAAGGCAGGAGAGAAGGAAATAAATTAAGTGATGGAATTGAAAAGAGGCTCAAATGTGAACCAGACGGGGTTTTGGCACCAATAAGGTGGAAAACAATAAAGACTGAATTGTGATGACTGGACTTTTATATTTCAGTCACATGAGATTCATTCATTTATTTATTTATTTATTTATTTATTTATTTATTTATTTATTCTCGTGTTTGTCTTTTAGATGAACCCTGGTTTTGAAACCGAGTCTCGTTAACCGGGGACTGAAACAACTATTTTAGTTTCTTACAGTAGTTGGAGTAGCATCTCACTTCACTGATCCAATTATACGTGCAGCATAAGTTTAATGCCGGAGTGATGTAACAAAGTCATCATCGGCCTTTCTTCCTCACATCGTCTTCATCTGAGGCTATACTCGGATGCCCCTCGTGCCGGGAGCTTGTGCTCATTGATCTTTTACAACTGCCCTCCCATACCAGACAAAAGTGGCATGCTGCAATCAGCTGTGTGAGCAGCATCACAAATGAGGCTGGGGGGGGGGGGCAGAGATGGATGGACAGAAGGAGGTAAAGAGGTTGCATGCATGACTACGCTGGAGGAGAAACGGAGTGGAAGAACAGGGAGGTGTGTGACGGGAGGGAGGAAAATGGGGGAGCATTGGAAAGAGGAGGAGGGGCGGGGGGTGTAGTGCTGCAGTGGAGAGAAGTGAGAGGAGACTGCAGTCTCTGCTAATGGGAAAGATCAGACTGTGTTACCACAGCTCTGAGGAACTGTATCCCAAACAGTCATTGAATGGGCCGCCTCACGGGGGGAATACCTCATCTGACTGGTGAGTTTTTCATTAATATCTCTTTAGGTTCACCATCTGTGTGACGGCGGTGACGATAACGCACAGGAGCAGGGCGATCTTACGGGATCGCTGCGTTTTTAAAGTATGTGGGCCAAAACAAACTGTAGTCGTCTCTGTTTCTGAGCATCTTTGTCTCCGGGGAGGCTTTTGCTTTCTGTAGCTGAGGGATGCTGGTCAGTGATGAGCTGCAGAAATCTAAAGCAGATATGGGTTGATTTGGAGTGGCGCGGAGATAACATCTAGGGGGAATTTACCTTCAAATCAAACAGAAGTTAACAAATTCACTTGTTTTCTTGCACCGGATCAATAAATCAGCTGTTTATTTTTACTGCTGACATGATGCAAGTCAGAGGGGGATTTCTGATGTCCAGGAGGGACCACAGCTGTTTCCAAAACTTTATTCCCAAGCATCGTGCAGAGCAGCCGGTCTGCATTCAGCCTCCTTGAGCATCTGGCCCTGAGCCGGCTGGTTATTTGACAGGCTGGTCACCTCAGCTGTAGACAGGTTGAGGGCAATTCTGGATTGCTGATGAAACCTGTCAGCTTTGCTTAGCAACAATGATGTGTGGACCCAAAAAGCAGAGGCCTCCACTGTTCAGACGAACGTGCATCAGACCTCGGATCACGTGACCCATGAGAGAAACTCTGCAGAGGAAACCCTATTTTGGTAATGCAACACTTATTGATCTGCAGCCGGTGAATCGATGAAGATGAAGTTGCGTCATGATGAGACGGTTTCAGTTTTAAATTTGTCCTCACACACTGTGCAACCTGTATGTAGATGTAAGATGCTGGTGAAGGTTCTCAGTCATCCAGCTCATGGTAATCCAGAGGGGTTTGAAAGAAGGCAACTGGACTTCTTTGGTTCCTTGAAGATGACAAAGTCTACATTCTAGACAGAGAAGATAGATGGTTCGAGAGTAAAGGAAGCTGTCTATGTCAAAAGAGAAAAACCTACATTAAATAGATGATAATAGATGGCATTTTAAATGTAAAGAACCTTTGACCTTAGAAATGTTACCCGACACACGTAATAGGGCAGGGCTATTCAATTCCTGTCCTGGAGGGCTGGTATCCAGCACGTTTTAGTGGTTTCTCTGCTCCAACATCCTCGATTCAGTGGTTGAATCACCTGTGCAGCAGCTCATCAGGCTCTGCTGAAGCCTGTTAATTACCTGCTGATTTAAATCAGGTGTGTTGAAACAGGGATAAAACTAAAACATGCTGGATACCGGCCCTCCAGGACCGGAATTGAATGGCCCTGTAATAGGGTTTGCTCGTTTTTTTCTGAACAAGGTTAAAATGGCCAGGGCTGAATGCCTGGTTCCTTTGCATGATCCCTCTGTTTTGATTCTTGCAACTGGCTCATTAGATTTTTTCCATCCGGTTTCCCTAGACGTGTTGAACGAGATGGCACGAGGTATGAAACCTAAATAGTAGTGTGTCTCTGAGTGTTGTACCTAGCTCATTTAAACACGCTGTTGTGCATCCTCTCCTCAAGAAACATGCCCTTGATTCATCAATATTATCCAATTAGACCAGCTCCAGTGGCCTAGTGGTAGAGTGTCCGCCCCGGGACTGAGAGATCAGGGTTCAAATCCCGGTCAGGTCATACCAAAGACTTTGAAAAATGGGACCCAATGCCTCCTCGCTTGACACTCAGCACTAAGGGGTTGGATTGGGGGGTTAAACCACCAAATAGTTCCCGAGCGCGGCCACAGCTGCAGCTCACCGCTCCCCACCACAGGGATGGGTCAAATGCGGAGATGTAATTTCACCAGTGTGTGATGATGACTTGGGACTTTAACTTTATACGCTTATTTCAAAATTGCCTTTTTTTGTTTAAAGTCCTTGAGAAAATTGTGCACGAGCAGCTGATGACATTTATTGACAGGTGTGGCAACATGGAGGCTTTCAGGGCCCAGGTTGGAAACGGCTCTATTGATGGTCAGGAATCATATCTTCCGGGCCAATGATATCATGGTACTGCTATTACTTTTAGACTTGTCCGCTGTTTTAGACACAGTTGACCAAGAGATCTTGATTGATGACTCGAAAAATGGGTGTGGGGGCAGCTCTCACATGGGTGAGGTCTGACCTGTCTGGGAGAAGCTTCTCAGTAGGTCTCTCATCTCCTAGAACATGACCTTTCCTGGGGAGTACCACAAGGATCTGTACTGGTCCTCTTTTATTTCCTCTTTACTTTCTTCCTCTTGGAGCCCTCTTTTGAAAACACAAAGTCAAATTTCATTTATATGCTGATGACTGCCAGGTGTACCTGCTCTGCTAACTCAGTTCAGCCCTTATTAGACGTGAAATCTTGGATGGCTCTAAATGATCTCAGCTTTAATGAGAACAAAACTGAAGTTATTGCGTTTAGGCTGAATGATGGACGGGGAGCCACCAGTTTCTGTGTAGACTCTGAGTTGACGCCTATGGTTTTATTTATTTATTTTTTTTTCTGATAAACTTTTGGTTTGCATTCTTCACCCTAAGCCAGAAAAAATTACAACACATTTGGGCAACTGAACAAACTGCTCAATGATTCTTTACTGCTGTGCTGGACTTCTGGTGAGGACAGGAGCCTAACGGTGGCAATCTGATGATTCATGTATGCTATCAGCAGGATCCTGCAGTGTTTGTGATACGATGTGCCTTCATCATCTGTGTTTCAGTTTGACTCGATGCATCATGACTGATCACCATACTCTAAGTATGCATCAGTTCTAGTTTTAATTCAACTGAAGGGATGTTATCAGATGCTTCCACTTATCTGAAGAATTTATTAGTTTTCATTTGCAACAAAAAAAATCCTCAGTCAGCGAGGCGAGCTTCGACACGTTCAGCTGCAACCTTAAATAACACGACGCCATCACATACTGTCACGAAGAATAAATACCACTGACTGGAGGATGGGAGGTGAACTGATTTTGTCTGTGGTAAAGCCATAGCCAGAAGATATTTGGTTTAATTGATTTTAAACTAATTTATGAAGCAGTTTTATTACAGATTATTCCTCTTTAGGGCTTCATTTTGGAAAATATTTAAAGCTTTTTTTCCATTTAGCTCCAGAGTTTATTACTCAGGAGCTGAGAGCTGTAGATCCTCACACACAAATTGAATTTAATGACTAATAACGTGCAGAAAAAGATAAACAATGGAGTCCTTGTTAGTAAAATATAAAGAGCACACTTCAAGAATCCGTCTGCTCTGCTATCCCTCATCATCTCTGAGCAACACGATTATCAGAGAACTTATTTAAATCTGAAATAACTTTGTTAAGTAGCAGGTTTTTCTCTGACAGATCATTACATTCAGCGTGAGAGGAATAATCCCCCTCTGCTTCGGCTTTCATCACACATTCATGAACTAATAATTGTTTCAATTATGTGGCTTTAGTTTTTCTTTGTCCAAGCTGAGGATTTGAGCTCATTCAGAAAACTGATTTCTCACAGAACATGCACACGGCTGAGTGCAGAGACTCCAGGAACAACCGTGTTTAATGATGCTGAAGCATCACTAGAAAAAATTATTTCTGAGAAAGCGAACATGTTTTTTGTACACAGACAAGCAGGAAACAGAGCTGAGCGCCTGAAAAATAGTCTTTTGTAATCTAGAAAACATTTTTCTCCTTTTGAAACTGATATCAAAGAAGCACCAGGGCACCTCTGGGATCCTTTAGCTAGAAACATTTAGAAGATCTGGTTTCTGTTCAACTC
The DNA here is from genome assembly GCA_006937985.1 of Aphyosemion australe. Classification (NCBI taxonomy): domain Eukaryota; kingdom Metazoa; phylum Chordata; class Actinopteri; order Cyprinodontiformes; family Nothobranchiidae; genus Aphyosemion; species Aphyosemion australe. The sequence goes on from SSNS01000041.1 coordinate 1,127,043, forward strand.
TTTAACTGACAGATGAAACACTCGGTAGAACACGTTTGCTTAGGAGTAGCAATAATAGCCTAAAACAAGCCGTTTCAAAAAGTCCCTGTTTGTGATGTCACAAACGGGGAAAGTAAAATAGAACCAACTCTCACATGCAAGAGATAACGGCTCTACTCTGAGCCCTTCCTGGATATGAGAGCTTCTCAGCTTATAGCAGCCTGAGCGGGGTTTGAGTGGGCGTGGCCAGCTCCAGTTTGTTTTCTTAAAGTGACAGAGCTCTGAAACGGCTCTTTCTGGAAGTTACTGAAACTGTCAAGAACAAAACTGCTAAACTTGCTTTATGTGAGCACTATTATAAAGTAAAAAATAAATCATAATATGTCCCTTTTAAAGGTTTATTCTCATATTTCATGATATATTTGACACCAAATCTCTAAACCACAAACAGAAAACGTGTGTTCTTTCTGCTTTGATGTAAAACATTCTCTCCTGTTTACCACACAGTCATTAATTATGTTTTCCTGTTACATTACAGGGTCTTAGCCCCGGGTCTTTGACAATGAAGTTCAACTTGTTCAGAACGCCCCAGGCCGCCGTGGCTGCCGAGACCACCAGTGTCACCACTGTCACCATGGCTCCCACCTCGCCTTCCATGTCCACCTCTGCGCCTGACACATCAGGCTCCAACAACACAGAGATCAGCAAGAATGACATGTTTGAGGAAATTAAAAGCAAATTCCTGAATGAAATTGATAAGATCCCGCGTAAGTAACCCTGGAGAAAAACACCCCAAACGTTGCGAGATGTTCCTGATGCTAATTTTTATACTTTTGAATCTGACAGTTCCTCCGTGGGCTCTGATCGCCATTGCAGTGGTGGCCGCGTTGCTCGTCCTCACTTGCTGCTTCTGTATAATCAAAAAATGCTGCTGCAAGAAGAAGAAGAACAAAAAAGGCAAAAAGGGGAAGGACGGCTTCAACATGAAGAACATGCAGGGTGGTGAGGTATGGCAGCTCGTGCTTCCTAAAATAACAGGTTTTTACACGTCTCTGGTTTGTTCTTTTGCATAAAACCTCCTGAAAACATTTTCAGTGTAACATTTTTGCTCAGATTCACTGACTGCGGCTAACTGAGTCTGATCTTTCACCAGCAGCTCCTTTAGCCCAGGCTAGAGGACACGAGGAGATTCCCTCCATTTATTTTGTGTTGTTGTGTTCATTTAAACGTGTGACGTATTCCATTGTGGCCTGTGGTGAAAAATGACACACGTTGTTAACAAGGTGGCAAAGAAAAATGAGCAGGTTTTACCTTTAATCTAAAAACAGAAGGTTGGAGACCTGCAGGAGCTTTTGATGACAGCGTAAAGAGACGGTGGAGCAACAAATAAAGGGTCATTTGTTATGGGGTGCCATTTGTAAAGTCAAAGAGTCATAATTTAACAGCAGTGTTTTGGGTTATTTAGCGTATCATAAGAGAAAAAAATGGGATTTCTTTTTTCAAAGTCATATTTTTACCAAGTTATTCATACATTTATAAATGTTAAAGTTCCCAACTAAATTTTTAGCTAGCAAGCGAAATATTTAATTTACAGTTAAATATTTTTTTACAAACTAAATATTTAGGTCAGACCTAAATAATTAAAATAAATAATTTATATATATATTGATTTACTAACTATTTAATTTAGAGAAAAATTAAATATTTATTTTCCAACATAAATATTTAGATGCCAGATAAATATTTATTTTGAGGCTAAACCTAAATATTGATTTTGCAAAATAAATGTTTAGCTCCAAAATAAATATTTAGCTGAGGCCTAAGTATTTATTTTGTAAAATAAATATTTAATTTGGAGACAAATATTTAGTTTGTAAACTAAATATTTAGTTTACAAACTAAATATTTACTTTGTAAACTAAATATTTAGCTCCAAATTAAATATTTAGGTAGTAAATTAAATATGTATTTTAAAAACTGGATATTTAGTTTACAAACTAAATATTTAGCTCAAACTAAATATTTAGTTTGTAAACTAAATATTTAGCTCGAACTAAATATTTAGTTTGTAAACTAAATATTTCTTTAGTTTGTAAACTAAATATTTAGCTCCAATTTAAATATTTAGTTAGTAAACAAAATATGTATTTTACAAACTAAATGTTTAGGTCTGAGCTAAATATTTAGTTTGCAAAATAAATATTTAACTTTAAATTAAATATTTAGCTTGCTAACTAAATATTTAGTTGGGATCTTTAACATTTATAAATGTATGAATAACATGGTAAAAATATGACTTTGACAAAAGAAATCCCATTTTTTCTCTCTCATGATAGGCTACATAACCCAAAACACTGCTGTTAAATTATGACTCTTTGACTTTACAAATCAGCTCATCCTTACAATTAAAATTAAAATTGATGTTTGCTGAAGTGTGTCATTTCTCCTCCTACCTGTGGTTGTGTTGATCGCCTCTCTTCCTGTGTTTGGTGTCCTGTGAGTTGAACCTCTTCCTCTCTCTGCTCTCCTCCTCTTCTCCCTGCTTTGTGTTTGTCTTGCGTGTGCCTCGTGTTTCTTGACTGTGGTGGACTCCTGCTCTACGGTAGGTGGATAGATCACGTCCGATTCTCTCTGCCCCCCCAAGGGCGGAGAGCGGGTGATTCGTGGAATGAAAACTCGTAGCTTCCTTTTGTTATTGTTTCGCCCATTTTTGTTGAGTTTGTTATGGTAGCTTGGGAATGTTACTATGGGGGAAGCTATGATAAACCCAGGAGAGGAGAGCGTGACCATCTAACACAATGTAGCTACACCAATATGGAAAGTATATTGGATTACAAGATGAAATGCAACACCTTGTTTAACACGATTAATCTCTGCATGTGATGGAGGGCATGGTCGGTTGTTTGGACGACATGGATGATGATAAAAACTGCATGATGAGTTAAATTAATCAAATACTTCCTGTTTGGTGTCCAATTCTTGCCCTCAAGTGGGTTTAATCCTGCATGTTTTTACTGTTTCTCTGCTCTAACACAGAGAACTCAGATGTGTGGGGAATAACACGCTTGTGCAGAAAATGCAGAAAATGTCAAATCAAGCAATGAATCAGGTGTTGGAGCAGAGAAATGCCTAAAACATGCAGAACTGAGCTCCTGGGGACCAGGATAGGACATCTCTGCTTTGGACTGTAATATTCAACAAGAAGGTTGAATGTGGAGATCCTGAAAACATTACAAAGTCACTTAAACACAGACTTTTTTATCATTTAACCAGCTGGCTGTGCCTTTAGGTCAAATCATGTAGAATAAAAGTGAAAACCAAAATTTAGTTCATAACTTTGGATCTATAGGTTTTTTATTTACTTCAAAACATAAAGAAATAGATTACAGTTTAGTCAGACTTAAAGCAGTCAACAGTTGATAGTTGACCCAGTAAAACATTTAAATTAATAGAAACCATGAAAATGAATACAAGCAACATTTAAGTTGATATTTTATAGTTTTTAAACCAGGGTTTTCATCAGACATAAGCCATAATCATCTAGACTGGCCACGAACCATTGACGGCTCTCAGTCGTGGGGCGGGATCTAAGGTTGTCTTTCAAACTGTCAGGATAGCGCTAGGACCAATCAGAGTAATGAACAACGTGACGTAATCACAGCGAAGGAAAAGAGGGAGGCAGCAATGGCGTCTAACATCAATGATTTCTGTCGTTTTTGTATGAAAAACATGTGAATATCAGGTGTACTGGGACATTGCACTACTTTGTTTGATAAAAATAAGAAGCCGCTAAGTATAGCCGACAGACTAAAGGCCACTGCACACTGAAAGCATCAGCGGCGCGGAACGGCAGCGGAACGGCAGCGGAACGTCGCCGCTTCAAATAGAATTCATTATATTCTATGGGGTGTCACAAACCAGCCGCGCCGCGGCAATTTCCAGACGCGTCCCAGAAGCGGAACGCCGCGCCGCTAAAGATAGGATCGGGTTCTATTTTTGCCGCGTGCCGCTTCTGGGATGCGTCAATTTCCACAGTTAACATGGGGCCAGACAGGAAATCACACTCGGTTTCAGTGTAAAATGCCCGGTAATTTTCAAAATAAAAGTCTGTTACAGCGATGCGGTTTCATATCTATGTAGATTACGTCTATACGTGTGACCTCACGGCTTATTTACTACCGCATCGTTCGAGAAGTGCAGCGGTGTGTTTTTCATGGCTTTAATCCTGGCAGTGGTGAGTAAAAACATTATATATGACAACAAACAGCGATATCAAACGTGATTTCCTTCTTTTTGGTTTAATGGAGGACATCATAAACAAACCGTGACCTTTGAAGTCTCGAGGGATTTTGTGATCTCGCGAGTCGAGCGAGGAGCGCTGCGGTGAAGCCGCTTCGCTGCTGACTCTCCCGGTGTGCACTGGAGTGCCGCGATTGTCGCGAGTAAACCGTTCCGCTGCCGTTCCGCGCCGCTGATGCTTTCAGTGTGCAGCAGGCGTTACGCACGTTGGAGTCTAAATAATCCAATGTTGATGACAAAGCCGTTTCAAACGAACGTGGTTCCTGAGCTGCTGCCATGTTGCTTGTGTTCGCGGCCGCAGCGCTGACGTCATCGGCTACTCCCGCTCTGTGATTGGCCCACAATATAGAGCGCTGTGATTGGCCCAACCTAAACTATAGCGAGTTGTGATTGGATAGACACAGCAGTGGTTTGTGCTGCGAGGGTTCCTATGAAGCGTGCCTAGACCAAACTTTGCAAGGCAAGAATTTGGTCTAGTTCACTAGGCTAATAATCATCACAATTATAACAAATAAAGGCTGAAACATCTGGCTTTGCAGATAATGAGTCTATCTCAGGGTTCGGGTTAATTACTGAAATAAATTAACTTTTGCACCAGAACTTTCCAGTTTCATCTGTAGTCTGAAATGTTTCTCCTTGTTGATTTGGTGAAGTTGAACATTCAGCTAGTTAACCATGTGGCCATCTCTTCTATTTTCTGATTTCACTGAAGAGTTCTGGCCCCTTCTAAAACTAGCATGCAATGCCTCCTGACTCTGGCTACTGCTGTTCTGCTCAAGCATGTTGAAGGAACTTCCCTCTGGTCCAAAAAAAAAAAACCCTGACAGGATGAGGAGTGTGTGAATGCTGAATTGGTCCAATCAGACTATGCTCTCCTTTTCTGAGCGGGTAAATCCATGGTTTTGATCTGTGCAGGTAAGCAGAAACCAAAACGGGTAAAAAGTCCCGGAGCTGCAGTGTCTGTGGCATGCTGATTGTTAAGGGAATCCTGCGCTGCAAATTAAACCCATGCAACCTCTAATTCAGATTATTTTGTGTCCTTTTCTCCACAGACAAATCAGGACGATGACGATGATGAAGGAGAGACTGGAATGACAGAGGAGGAGAAGGAGGAGGAGGAGGAGAAAGAACAAGAAAAACTGGGGAAGCTGCAGTACTCCATCGACTACGACTTTGAGAACACCAAGGTTCCTAACAAATATGACTCTGACTCAAGTTGATGAGTTTCTTTTTTAGACCATTTGTTTTCATCACATCCTAATAAATCATCTGTGCTCAGCTCACAGTCGGAATCCTTCAAGCTGCAGACCTGATGTCGATGGACTCGGGTGGAACGTCTGACCCCTACGTCAGAGTCCTGCTTCACCCTGATAAGAAGAAGAAGTTTGACACCAAAGTTCACAAAAAAACGCTGAACCCCGTCTTCAACGAGACCTTTGTTTTCAAAGTAAGTTTGTGTGAGTAGGTCAGCCTCTATCGCTGTACACGATTTGGATTAGAGCAAATGTCAGAACAAAAATAACAATCTTAACGAAGAAAAATATATAAGAATACTGCAGGGAAAAAATCCTGGCACTGCTCCTGAAGCCATTTTTTGTTTTACTCCAATATCAGTTAAAGGAGGCTAACGGTGAGCTAACATTGAGCTAACATTGAGCTAACAATGCTAACGGTGAATTAGAAGCAAATAGTCGTCTCTAAAAATATCTCAAGCTACTTTTTCAATTGGCAACAACTGGATATTACAGTGAAACGTGTGTGAAGGTAATAATGAGTCAATGGTGGTGTTTTACTTCCTTTAAAGAGTCGTTCAGAACTATAACAGTGTGGAAGTTGACAAGAAAGAGACGAGAAAAGGGGTGTTTCTCAGTCTCAAGGAACCTCGCCTTGCCTTGCCTTCCAAGGCACTGCCTTGCCAGGCCAGACGAGGACACTGTCCTTCCTTGGTCAAAGAAAATGGTTAAATGGAACAGACTTACCCCACGTGACCACGGCCGGCCAGAGCCCGCCCCCTGCTTACGTGCCCTGTTTACGTCCCGCCCATCATAGTAATTTTAAATTACAATATAGATATATATCGAGCCTTTTACTTTTTTAATTGACCTCTTGCCGAGCCCCGCCCCCCTTAGTTACTGTTGCCAAGTCCGACAATAAGTGGATCAAATACTGCAGCTCTGCAGATTTCCGTGGGAAAATTGCCCTCGAAGTAGCTGCTGCCGCTCCTGATCAGATATGTTTAAAAATACCACGCTGCATTCTGGGAAATTTTTGACCAAGAGAAGGCACCAAGGCACCTCTCATGTATCCTTACTCAATTAGCTAAACGGCTAACAAACGGAGGACAGATGCTTTGGAAGCACATGAACATTGGAACCAATTGGAACATGCCTTGGCGGTTCCTGATGACGTATCTCCTAGGCAACTGCGGCGGGACCAGGGCATCAAGGCAAGGTTCCTTGACATTGAGAAACACCCGTGGTATTTGCAGTCTCAACCTTTTAATGGCAAACTTCCAACTCCAAAATAAAGTACAAAACTTCCTCTTCCCAGGTAGACTTCCTGCCAAAACATCACCAACTTCCTTTAACACCTCCTTCACAATAAGAGTATGCCCTTCTAGTGTGAGAATATGCATTTAAGTGTTCACCACAACAGCAAGCTAACAGCAAGACGGCAAACATCCACACTTCTTCTAATACTGGATACAAACTACCATAACAAGTGTAGTAAATGCTCCCTACTGTTAAACACCCAAGAGCGCTAACACCAGATATGACAATGTATTTATCTACTTATCAACTTACTGAGTATGACTCATCTTGGCTTGTCATCTAGAATCTTCTGGTGCTGATCCATAACTGGAAACAGCCATGAAACTGATGGAATGGCAGTGAGCTAGCAACTTTAAAAAATGGGCTGCCACTGCAGTAATCAAATTTGACCACACAAGGTCATTCTTACTTCACATGTTGTACCTTTAAAGCCTCCTTTAAACCTGTCGTTTACAACAAAATGAGAGTTAAAGAGGTCCTTACATACATTTGCAGTGGTCTCTAGTAGGAATGAATGCACCTTTTTCAGCACGGAGAAGTCAGCTGGAGAAGGAAGTAGCTTCAGATGACAGGATCTGGAGTCTGAACATCTCTCCTCTGATTGGTTAACAGCAACACGACTCTACCACTGACTCTGTTTGCTCTGCAACGTTGATGTTTTATCTCCACCAATAACACAAGCCTGGAGGAGTTCTGCTGTGTGGTGGAGTTGCTAATGCTAACGGTTAGCTTCTACTAGCCCAGACGTTCTCTGCTGTTTCCTGGACGCTAAACCAACAACAGCCTTCCCCGTCGTGAGTCAAGATGGGTGAGTCCATGAATGTTAAGTGACAGTGTGATGTAGATCTGTCAGGATTTTCTGATCCTAGAGTTTCACCTAGAGTCTATTTTCTATCAGAAGCTAATGCAGGAGGTAGGTGGAGGAGACTATTTTCATGCTCAGCCTGCATGTTAAGAGTGACTTTATCATTTTCAAAAATAATGAGCAAAAAATGGTTTCTCAGTGAAGGACCTCTTTAAAATCAGGCTTGTCAGGATCTCTGAGGCTCTTTCAGACTTACTGCTGCATTTGTTAATAAGTCCCTCAGAGACTCTGAAAGTGTTTTGGGGTGAAGCCAGAAGCTTCACCAGTCTGCAGATTTCCAAAAGCAAAGAGCGAAATAATAACTGAACCGAGAATCTTTTCTTTTTCCCTTTCTGAAACAGAAAATAATCTCTAGTGTCATCTTGTTTCACACATTGTCTAAAGTGGCCACCACCTTTAACTCCACATTTACTTTTCAGAGATTCTTAGATTTTTACATTTATAAACAAAACAAATCATCAAAAACATGATGCTGCCTAGAGAACAGGATTCATCTACAGATACTACAGATTATTTCCCACGTGTCTTTACAGATAATTGTGAGCTGTTAGCTTCTACAGACATTTTTTAATTAACATTTAATGAAACAGGTTTGAACATTTAGATGAAATAACACATTCGTTTGCTGCTCAGGTGCCCTACGAGGAGCTGGGTGGGAAGATTCTGATGATGTCGGTGTACGACTACGACAGATTCTCCAAACACGACGTCATCGGAGAAGTGAAGATACCCATGAACACCATCGACCTCGGGCGGCCAATCGAAGAGTGGCGGGACCTGGAGAGCGCTGACCAAGAGGAGGTTCTGCTCAGGATGCTCAAAGCCAATAATTTTAACTTTAGGATCATGTTTTATAAATGATCTGGATGTTTTTCTTGTTTTTGCCAGCCTGAGAAACTTGGAGACATCTGCATCTCCCTCCGTTACGTCCCCACTGCTGGGAAACTCACGGTCTGCATTCTGGAGGCCAAGAATCTGAAGAAGATGGATGCCTGTGGATTATCTGGTATAAAGCATGTAAAATAATAATCAAAGTTAGGTGTGACAACCTTTAGGTCTTAAGAAAAGCACATCAGATCTTGGAAAATAGTAAAGTTTCAAAATAAATGAGCGGTAGAAAGATAAACGGAAAGAATGTCGAGTTGGACAACTTTTATAGGAAGTTTTAGAAAGTAAGATATTTAGATTTTTCAGCACCAAACAGTAAGAAATTTTAAATAACAATACTAAAATCTCTAGATCCTTATGTGAAGATCCAGCTGCTGCAGGGGGGTAAGAGACTGAAGAAGAAGAAGACGACTGTGAAGAAGAACACCCTCAACCCTTATTACAACGAATCCTTCAGCTTTGAAATCCCTCTGGAACAGATGCAGGTAAAAGTTATAGTCAAATAAAATGTTTGTAAGTGTCTCTGATATAATTTATTATCTTTTTTAAATCATTAAATACTTTTTAGTTTAATGTAAATGTTAAAAATCTTAATTTTTACCCCGATTTCACATCAGAGGCTTCAGCAGCGCGGAACGGTTTACTCGCGAGCTTCACTGCACGCAAGTCCACACCGGAAGAGTCTTAGCGGCGGAGCGGCTTCTCTGCCATCCTCCTCGCCGGACTCCCGAGATCACAAAATCCCTTGAGACTATTTCATCCGCCATTAAACCAAAAATAAGAAAATCACGTTTGACATCGCTGTATGATGTCATATAATGCTGTTCCTCTCCACTACCAGGATTAAAGCCATGAAAAACACACCGCGCACTTCTCGAACAATGCAGGGAGTAAGTAAGCCGTGAGGTCACAGGTATAGACGTAATCTACATAGATATGAAATTGCATCGCTGCAATAGACTTTTATTTTGAAAATTACCAGACGTTTTATACTGAAATTGCAGAAATTTACGCATCCCAGAAGCGGCTCGTGGCAAAAATAGAACACAGTCCCATCTTTAGCGGCGCGGCACGTTTTTATTCCTGTGAATGTGAACATCCAGAGCTTTTATTTTGAAAAGAGAGAGGCAATCTCCGTGGTTACACAGGCAAAGGCTTCTGCGTTGTCTAAAATTTTCCTGGTTATAATGATGTTACCTAGTGACCCCAGTTTCAGATTAAAGCTGCAGTACGGTGTTTTCCCTACATTAAGTAATTGTCTTATTCTGTACTAAATATATGATGCTAAGCTTGCCCCCGTCCCGTAGAGCTTCATACAGTATGACCTGAGCATCTGTCAGCATTAACCAATAGCATTAGACTACCGCTTACATACAGACGTCAATCACAGAGCATGCTCGAGCGTTTGATGACGTACCTCAGCTGATGCAGAGTTGGCGACCTTTCTGATGAGCAAGTAAGACTTTAAAATATAAATGTATGAAAACACAAAATAACATGAGAATAATAATTGTAAAACAACGTGTTTTAGCTCTGTTTGTTGGCTAGAGGAGCGCATTCATGAACGAGATGCGTTGCTTTTGGCCGTAAATACGGAAGTGGAAACCACAGCGTAGTGCGATACATTTGTTAGCCACTAGATGGTGCTGTCTGATAAAAAAAATCCAGACTTCTACTATATGTTTTACTGCCTTCTTTGTCTAAAAATAATTTATACACAAAACTAATCTTGAAGGATTGTCGATGGACTCTTCTCATATCGAGAAAGACTGCATTTTTCATCAAACTCGAGGGGGAAAACATATATCATATAGAAAATAAACATAAACAAACAAATGGGAAAATTTCTCTTGCTAACATAGAAATCTGTTTTTCTCCTCTTTCTTCTCTAGAAAATCTTGGTGGTCGTCACGGTGTTTGATTATGACAAGATAGGTAAGAACGACGCCATCGGGAAGATCTTTGTTGGCAGCAAGGCGACTGGCTTAGGCCTTAAACACTGGTCAGACATGCTGTCTAACCCACGCCGCCCCATCGCCCAGTGGCACGCACTGCAGCCAGAGGAGGATATCGATGGTCAACTCGCAGCGCTGGCTGCAAAGAAATAACCGCTTCACCAACCAGCTCTAAACCATCCCCGACCCTGTTCTGCATGAACCCTACAACCTAACAGATGACTCAATACTGAATCCTGCTCAGCAAAAACAAAAAAAGACACGTTAGAAAATCTTCTCATTCGGGACGAGTCAAAGGAAACTCTCTTTAGCGTCGGTGTTTGCTGAATAGAGGGATGTTGATTCGCTGAGCGAGGTGTTCAATAATGATGGAGTTTTGGTCTTTTTGGTTTGAAGAAACTGATTTACAGGGTGCTTAAACTGAACGAGTACATAGTGAAGATGATGCCGGACTTAAAAAGCTTTAGTTTAGTTTATAGAGCATGCCTTTAATTACCTTTACTGCTCTGCACACAGCTCACCCAGTACTAGCTTGCTATAAGTGTTCCACAACCTCCACTAGAAGGTTCTATAGATCTGGATAAAGAGTTTGGATCTAAACTGAATCAGGTTACAGATAATGTAGCAAATTTTTCTTTTATATCCTGTCAACTAAAAACAATCCTCATTTTCTCACCGGAATAGCAGGAATGACACGGATGCCTGGTCTTTGTTCTCGCTATAAAATCACATCTGTGCATTTAAAGTTCAACACGTTTATTCTGTCAGCTCTAACGTAGGACAGGAATAAAGAGGTGCCTTCCTGATGTGACATTTTCAGATGTATGCTTGGTTTTAGTGTTTATTTCAGAAGCTGTCTGGGAGACTGGGAATGTGCTGCTGGATTTAGGGCCTGAGGCGTGATGACTATGTAAGAACACCAGAAGGATTAGTGCTACGCTGCTTTTTAATTCTGCTGCTGCTGCTAAAGAACTCGACTAACTCATTTTGTTTTGAAATTAATTGACTGAAATTCAACTTTGTGCAGTAAAACCCAAACAGCTGCTGCATCAAACCGAATTATTCTGGGAAATTAAAATACACACAGCATTCATCTTGTAACACTCAGCAGAACTTCCCCTGAACTCTACGCTACACCTCTATATATATTAGCAGTACTCTGCTGCCACCTTGTGTTCAGCTCAGTACACAACATTTACAATGTTCCATGTCTACACTTAATAACACACCCAGCCAGCACACCTATGTGGGCCCCATATGGAATATATATGGGCAAGTCATATGGGTCCCACCAGGGTTTGTCCGCAATCTCCACGGTGGCCCCACAGGGGTTTGAGTCAAACCCTCTGAAAACCCATGTAGGGCCCGTTAAAATCTATGTGGGCAAAAATCTTTCTGGGCAAATCCCTGTGGGGCCACTATGGAAACTGCAGACAAACCCTGGTGGGACCCATACATATTGCCCATATATATTCCATATGGGGCCCACCTAGGTGTGCTAGCTGGGACATACACTAATATTTACACATCCCAATAAATCCTGTAATGGTTACCTTTATAATGAGACTAAAATAATTAAATCGACCTTGTGGTTACAGAAATATACTCATTAAAGTGTGGGTATGATCACATTATTTTTTATTTAAAAACATTGTTTTGACACAAATTCTCTTGAACAATTAAAATGCGATTAATCAAGATTAATTCATTACAACGCCTCTGATTACTTTTGCTGCCTCTTGGCCAGGACTCTCTTGAAAATGAGGTTTTTAATCTCAATGGGACCTTTCTGCTGAAATAAAGAATAAATACATAAATAAATAATAATTATTATTATTAGAAAAACAACACAAACATTAAATGATTATGGAATATTTAAAGAAAAAGGTTTGAAACGTTTGATTTCTTTTTTCCAAAACGGCAAAAGTTTAGAAATGTGTTGAATTTAAGACACAAATCAACACACATAAACAAAGTGACTGAAGGTATTGATCATGTATGAAAGGGCTAATGACAGCATGTCGCGTGATTAGTCTGTAATTTGATTGGCTGGTTCTTCTGATGCAACATTTCTCTAATTTCTACTGCAAGGACCAGTCATCGACTCCATCCTAAGATGTCGACAATGAGACTAAAAATGTCAGAATTATCTCTTAAAATAATTTATTCAGATAATATAAAACATTAAATTGATGTTAGACCAGGAAGTTCTGTTTACTCTAAACCCTATCCTTTATTATTTTGACCAAAGCCGAGCAGCAGCAGCATGCAGACTGGTTCACCCACGGAGCTTCACACGTGTTAATAAGCTACAGCATGTAATTATAAGATGTAAATAGTAGCATGTTTTAAAGAGAATCTCTAACCGTGTTGTGAATGTGTGTTTGTGTTTTGTGTCCTTTTTTTATAATAAACCAGAGGAATAAAAAGTGCACTGGCTGCAAAGTGTATGTATTTTTTCTGACTGAAGCTGATTGGTTGATTCAAACATTCACAGAAATGGAGTTTTATTTTGTCGTGATGCAAAAACCCACAAAGATCTCAAACTAGTGCATGACTGTGTTTTATTTCTGTCATCTTCAACGTTCACCTGGCCTGGAAGTCAGTTCTGATTTCTGTTTGTCTCTAACCGACTGTATATATTCAACTTTCAGTGTTTTCTTTACTTACTCCTGCCAAGTGTGTAGTGAAAACTTTCTTTTTGTGTTTCCAGCATTTCTGACTTTACTTCTCTGCGTTTCTGTGACTTATTACATCATATTGATGCTGTTCTCTTGTTCTCCGGTATGATAATCAATAATAATCACCACTTTCTGAATGAAGACGGTGTTAAAGGAATGCGTTAGAATGAGATGAGTTGGCAGAGAGACATTAGTGCATGATTTTACATCTGCTTGGGTTTCCTCGTCTGTTCTTTGAGACAATTATTTGACTTTAGATCAGTTTTTCTGTCAGCACATGCTGCACGAGGATGAATAACCCTCATTTTATAGCAGTCAATCCATACTTTACATCTCTGCTCTCCAGAAGCTAAGATAGAGGTAATAACTTACTCCACAGCCTGTCAGAACTTGGGTTTTTCTGTGTGTTTGTTTGCAAATCTGGTTGAATTTGATGTGTCGTCACATTCTGTGCAGCCACAATAAGGAGATGCTCATTTTTATTTCTGATTTTGAATCGTATGAATGTTTTCCTGCAATGCAGACAACAAAATCCATGTCTTCCTGGGTTTCTCAAGCAAAAAAGTAACCCAAACTGGAAAAAAAGATTAACATTGACGCTGCAATATCACCAACCTGCTGCTTTTGTCATGGTCCAGACTCACTTTATGTCAACAGAGCCACGACACACACCGTCCAGGTCTCGTTATCGTCCCGTTTACAACCGAAGCCTAGTTTTAGTCTGTTGTGTACGTGTGTCACTAGTTGTGCCTTTTTTGTGAAATGCATGGTTTTACTTTCTGCCAAAGTTCATGTTTTATCCAGCAACAAAAGACCAAAAAACATGTACACATGTCGACATGAATCCATGTAGAGATGACATACTCGAGGCAGCCTATCTGTGTGTTGTGAATCTGTAATCACAATAAATAAATAAATAAAAGCATTTTTTAGAAGCTACGTCTTGTGTGGCTGAATTTAGAAGGTGCTGTTTTACTGGTGGCCAGTAGATGGCAGTGTGGGGTAGTGTTTTTGTGTAATGCCTCCGTTCCTACAACAATATTTTAATTTGTTCAACTTAGATTTATTTTTTATTATGATGGAGGAAGAATTGATTTTATTCAATTTAATTTTTTAGTAATTTATTTTTACTATAAATTTTTCAATTTACCTCAGATTTAATTAGATTTTTTATTTGTCCAAACAATAGAAATTTAATCATTTACGAGCATGTTTAAATTTGCAGGGTTAATTTTTATCGGCTGCGTAACGACATATATTTTATGTTTAATCCTATAACAGTGATGAAAACACACTCACTCAAACTTTCATGCATTTATTTTGTGAATGTACAAAGAAAAAATAACATTTTTAATTTATAGTGGAAAATATCTACATTTATTTCTATAAAACATGCCTTTATAGAACTAAAATGCTAAAGCTAAAGCAGGATTAATGTCTTCAATACATTGTTTGTAATTATTTAAATTTTATGGAGAATTTTTATCCTTTCAGAGTTAATTGCCCAGGCTGACTATTTGACTCAATGTTCAAACTAAACTATATCTGTTCTCTCTTCCTCTTGCATCCCGTGTCACTTGGAGAGCTTCGTGATGACACGGATTAGAGCTCCATTCTCATCCTTCAGTCTCTGGTTCTCCAGCTTTAGCTCAGATTTAACCTACAGACAAAACACAGAAAAACAAAACATGATCAGATTTATGAGACACCTTGGTGAACTTGGTCTTTATTTTAAATAAAGACCAAGTTCACTTGTTTATTTTCAACACATCTGCAGTGGTTTTTAGAATAAATGTCAGTTGATCTTTGTGTGGGAAAAAAGCTCTGGCGCTCCTGTTTCTGGAAGTAGAAGGCAGGATCTGGAGTCTTACTTCCTGATATTTGGACATCTCTCCTCTGATTGGCTAACAGCAACACAACTCTACCACTGATTCCATTTGCTCTGCAACGTTGATGTTTTATCTCCACAAATAACACAAGCCTGGAGGAGTTCTGCTGTGTGGTGGAGTTGCTAATGCTAATGGTTAGCTTCTACTAGCTGAAACGTGCTCTGCTGTTTCCTGGACAAAAAAAAACAGCACCCTAACCCATTAGCCGAGATGGGTGAGTCCATGAATGCTAATTTTCTGTGTGACGTAGATCTGACCATAAACATGAATACGTAGACGCCCCATTGGGCGCTGGAGAGCGTAACAGCGTTGCCGCCATATTGGATGTTCCTCACTCTCCAAATCCAACTGGAGTCAATGCAGAGTGCGCAACTATGCCCGTTTTTCTACAGCCTACGGACTTTTCTAGCCTACCTGTTGGGATTTTATATTTTAAATTTATAAATTTATTTAATTTAACTATATTTATATTTTAACTATCAATCCATACCACATGTCTGATTTTGTGAGAAAGCATAATAAAATGTGATTTTTAGTTGGGTAAGCAAATTCCTCAGTAGAAATTAATGAACTGGTGGTGAATGGAGACCCATCCAAGATGGCAGCCTGCCACTACGGCAGCTCCAATAGGCAGCGTCAGTCCACATGGCGTCTACGTAGATGATGTCTGTGGATCTGACTGGATTTTCTAATCTGAGCGTTTCCTCGTCTATTTTCTATTGGCAGCTAATGCAGGAAATGGGGTAGAAGACTATTTTCATGTTTGGCCTGCATGTTAAACTCAGAGTGACCAATCATATTTCAAAAATAACAAGTAAAAAATGAATTCTCAGTGAACTTGGTCTTTAAGGTTTTTCTCATACGTGTTAGACCAGACTGGAGATATCTCTAGTTTTTATTCATCTCTTTTTGCAGTTTTCATGTTCTTGCAAAAAGGCACTCTTGATTACAACACACACACACACACACACACACACACACACACACACACACACACACACACACACACACACAGGGCAGCAGTAGCTCAGGAGGTAGAGCGGGTTGTCCAGTAATCGGAAGGTTGCAGGTTCGATCCCGGCTCCGGCCAGAGAATGCTGCTGTGTGTCCTTGGGCAAGACACTTAACCCGCCTTGCCTGCTGGTGGTGGTCGGAGGGACCGGTGGCGCCAGTGCTCGGCAGCCTCGCCTCTGTCAGTGCGCCCCAGGGCAGCTGTAGCTACATCGTAGCTCATCCCCACCAGCGTATGAATGTGTGTGTGAATGGGTGGATGACTGATTGTGTTGTGAAGCGCCTTGGGGGGTTGTAGAACCCTAAGAAGGCGCTATACAAATACAGGCCATTTACCATTTACACACACGCGCGCGCACACACACAAACACCTGTTGTTCTGAATGTCCGTATTCAGACCAACAGCTTTCGTTTGTTGAGACGTTTCACTGACAGAACACAAGAGGTTGTTGTTTGTTTTCTCTTGGACCAAACACAGCAGACAGTCATGAGCTCACACTCAACACTTACTGCTCAGTCTTCACACATTCCACAGCCAACGCATCATAATGATGACAAATGAAGTCAGCTAGAAGCATCGCAGACAGAACAGCACACCGAGTAACATCATCACTGACTAACAACAGGCCTTGGGGAGAGGAGGTTCTGCTGGGTGATGTATATATTTAAAACACATTAAATGAATAAAAACAGAATTAAATGACCTTTAATTGTTCTTCCATATCTGATATCTTCTTTTTAAGGCTCCAACTCTCCTGTTGAGAGAATCCAATAAACATAATTACAATAAAAAATATCAAATAAAACTAAATTCATAAATTTGTACCTTTTTTTCTGCTTCAAGCATGTTGGAACCGTCATCTGGTTTCCCATTCTGCAGCACAGAGACTGTTTTTAGTGAACTGAAAGACTATTGTCTTTGTTTTTAAATGATCAAAAACAAAACAAGATGTCCACAGAAACGTACCTGGGTTCTTTGCAGCTGGTCCTGGATTTCAGAGAGCTCCTGTTTACTTGTTTCCAGTCGAGACTTGAGCCTTTGATTAGTGGCCACTGCCTTTTCATACATCTATAAAATACAGACCTGTTAGACGTTCAAAAGATTGATTTTACTAGTAAACTAATGAAAACTAAAATATTGTTGCTGTTCAGCAGCTGAAGCTTGTTTTACAAGGAAGATCCCGTTTTGATGTTATTTTAAATCTGATCTGAAACTACTTTGTGTTGGTTGTACGGTTCACTTCTGCCAGCAGCACAAACTGACATTGTTTATTTGTTTAGATGTGACCTCCATAGCTGGTTAAGACGAGTCAATAATACCCATTTGGTTAACCCCTTCTAGCCTAGCATCATGCGGTTAGAATTCAGCTCTGTTCAGCATTTAGCCAATAGCGTTGGACATCAGCTTACCCAAAGATGTCAGTCACAAAGCATGAGCGAGCGTTTGAGGGCGTGCCTGGACAGATGCGGTGTTGGCGACATTTCTCACGGACAAGTATGTCTTTAAAACGTGAGAATAATAATCTTAAAAATGAATGTGTTTTAGCTCTGTTGGTCGGCTAGAGGTGCGCCTTCACACACAAGAGGCGTAGCTTCCAGCTGTAATCACGAAAGCAGGGAGACAGGCTTAAATGTGCAATACACGTTTCCACCTCTAGATGGTGCCCGTTGGAAAGCACCTTCTAGATTTCTGCTTTAAAGTGACCAGATGGAGTATCAGGATTAGTACCTTCTTCACAAATCAGTCAAATCCATTCCAATTCATCTCTTCTGCTTTCTGGGGGAGGATCTAAAGGTGGCAAGGGCCAATTTTGTTTATTTATCACTGTTATAATGGTCCTGCCCCAAGTGGAGGAGTTCAAGTATCTCGGGGTTTTGTTCACGAGTGAGGGAAAGATGGATCGGGAGATCGATAGGTGGATTGGTGCTGCGTCTGCAGTGATGCGGGCGTTGTACCGGTCTGTCGTGGTGAAGAGAGAGCTGAGCCGAAAGGCGAAGCTCTCGATTTACCGGTCGATCTACGTTCCTACCCTCACCTATGGTCACGAGCTTTGGGTAGTGACCGAAAGAACGAGATCATGGATACAAGCGGCCAAAATGAGTTTTTGTCCGCAGGGTGTCTGGGCTCTCCCTTAGAGATAGGGTGAGAAGCTCAGTCATCCGGGAGGGGCTCAGAGTAGACCCGCTGCTCCTCCACATTGAGAGGAGCCAGTTGAGGTGGCTCGGGCATCTGGTCAGGATGCCTCCTGGACGCCTCCCTGGAGAGGTTTTCCGGGCACGTCCAACTAGGAGGAGACCTAAAGGAAGACCCAGGACACGCTGGAGAGTCTATGTCTCTCAGCTGGCCAGGGAACACCTTGGGATCCCCGGAGGAGCTGGCCCAAGTGGCTGTGGAGAAGGAAGTCTGGGCCTCTCTGCTTAGGCTGCTGCCCCCGTGACCCGACTCCGGATAAGCGGAAGACAATGGATAGATGTTATAATGTTATGAAATTACACAAAATATAGAAGTGTTCCGTGAATACATTATTTTATTAAAGCTGCAGTAGCCAATTTGGACCTAAAAAACGGTGACTGGTGTTTAGCGCTATCTCGCCTCCTCTGGTATCCCGGGTTTCCGGTTCCAGCAGAAGCGTTTCAGGGAAGATACCCGAGGGGAGGGGTGAGTGTTCCGTGACCGTTTGCGTTCAAAACCTAGCTTGTTCTGTAGCTTTGCTATAACAGCTTTAACATTAGAAAATAAATACCAGAGTTTTAAAAATTATGATTATTACTATTTCATATTTGAAGCTTTAAGGGGTTAAGTAGTTTTTTGAATCCACTCCTAGATAAGATGCTCTTGTGTTGAACCTTTGACCTGCAGGTCAACTACACTGAACTAAAGCAGGAAAATAAATGAAACATCTGCAGAACAAACATTTTGCTTCAGCTTGACTTCCTGTTGGATAAATATCATTGAACTAATCACCTTGCAGTCAGTTAGAATCCTCCCAACTTATTCTCTTGTCCTTTGAGGAGAGAAGACGAGAGTTTAGCCTGCCAGCATTCAATTCATCACCTGCCTTTTTATAGTCACTGTTCATCTTCTCCTCTTCTGCCCTTTTCTTTGCAGACAGTCTGCTCTCCCTCTGTAAGAAGTAGGACTCGGCATGATTTGTTGATGCGTCGTTAGAGACGTCGGGCGACCCCGATGAGCCCAATCTAAAGACATAAGAGAGCTTTTAAAAGTTTTATTCAATTTAAATCAGAAATCTTTTAAATCTGAAATAAAGGATGCTCACCTAAGCAGTCTTTCATGCTGAAACGAAAGGAAAATGTTACAGTTTGATACAGTAAATCTGTCTTTGCAGGTACATTTTCACACACCTACGTTTCTAACTTTTTTTTTGAGTCGCCCAACTCACAACCAGCGTCTCAACTTTCCATCCAAAGCTTAATAGCAGTCTGAAATACCAAAGCGAGTTAAAGGAGGGGAGAGGAAATGATCCCTTAAACGGACACGCAGAGATAACTAAACACATCCAAAAAAGGTAATAACTCTGGCAGTGACCCTCACAATTAGTTCACAATCTCTTCTGAAGCTGTAGGGGTAGTCCGCGGAGATTTCAAAAACCAAAAGAAGAAAAACAGTTTAAAAATAGTTCGACCCCTTTCAAAAGATCAGAGGCAGTAAGTAGAACATGATGTCTGTTGTACACAGAAGCAAATCAAGCAGTCTGAGGGGAGCCAAGCCAGGATTTTTGGGTGAAATATGTCGAATTAGAAAAATATTTTACCTGTAGGAACATAAACCAGATTATGATCTGAATTCTACACTTAGTTTGTCTTCCAAATAATCTTTATGTACAGTAAAAACAAGCTTTTTTTCCAACATGGAGACTTTTTCCACAGAGCTCAGGATATAAGCAGACTTTGTGACGAGTGTCTGAAGAGATGAACGTCAAACCCGATCAGCAGACTGAGTGCAGCCGGAGCTTTACGGGCGTAAACACTGATGTGCTGCTTCACTTTAGACATTTACAGGAGTTCTGGATCGCCACCAGAACTGATGTCACCTCCTTTAACGATGTTAGTGATGCTCTGAGGTTTAGTGCTGCTGGGAAAAGCTCTGGTCTAGATCAGACAGCTCTCATATAAACAGATGCTGATGGAATTTGTCCCATTCATGTCCTCAAGTGTGTCTTCATCTCTGAACTGTCCTTTTAGTCCCAGGAGGAGTTCTAGGCTTTCTTTTTTGTTTTGTTTTTTTGAGGGGGGAAGGCTGCTGACCCACTATTCCCGAGTGGGAAATACAAGCTTCCCGTCGGACCGGCAGAGACCCAAACATCCAGAAATACAGCGAGTTCCCACAATCACAGTCCTCCACGCTCTCTGTCCCTTTCTTTTCCTCTTCCTGTCATCCTGTCTTCCAGCTGCTATTCTTCTCTTTCACACACTGAGGTTTTCAACATCACTCCATCTTTCTCTACAAGTCAACTCTTGTTTTATTTAAACTGATATTTTCTAGAATTTGAGTCTTATTTAACTCTGAGTAATGTTAGCCAACAAGGCTTTTTGATAAAAGTAAAAAACAAATAGCTTTTATTTTATGTAAATGAGATTTAGATAGAAATGTTTCCTTTCAACAGAAAGCTTAAATATTCAAAACGATGTCATATTTTCAGAAAAAGAACCTATTTCTGAATAAAATGCATCACATTTCAAATTTGATTAATTTTGCATCTAGAAATGTGAAATTTCCATGTTTATGATGCACTGACAAAAAAATAGAACCAAATGATTGTGACTGTATCTCTGCATAAACCTGCAGAATGACTGATTTCAGTAATCAGTAAATTTGACACCTATATTCTGTGTGAGAAATTAGTTTAAAGATGATTAAATAATCTCTTCTGTGTAAACAAGCAGCAGAAAGATGAGAGAAACTCAGGCCTTACCCTCAGGCTCCTGGAGCTGGCAGCAGACGATGCTGGACAAGAATCAGACGTTCTCACATGTTCCTGATCTTTCTTGTGGGAAAGCACAGATGACATTTCTCTTGAACGGCCGGAGCAGCTGCCTGCAGCTGGATTTTTTTCCAAATTATGCCTAAGAAATACTTTTTTACACCAAGTTTTTCATAAAATCACAACTAGTCGAACCGGAAACTGAACTCAGGTGTGGTGGTTGCAGCGCGATCTTGGTGTGATGGTGAGACATTTCATATCAGATGAGAGTGAAAGAGCAGCACAAGTGTGAGGGAATGTGGAGGGAGCAGTGGGAGTGGACAGGCTGTAGCGTGTGTGTGTGTGTGTGTGTGTGTGTGTGTGTGTGTGTGTGTGTGTGTGTGTGTGCGTGCGTGTGTGTGTGTGTGTTCACATGGTCTCAAAAGTAACTCAGGGGAATTCAGAGGAAATAAAAGAATAAATAAATAAATAAATGCAATTATTGTAAAAGACAAATAAAGTCACAAACTCAATGTGTTTTAAACAAAAGTGTGATCTAAAGAAGCTTTGTGTTTGTTTTTGAATTATTGTAACAAAGGGAGGACATAGTCTTTATATGTGCTTTAAAAAGGTTGGTTTCCTTTATCTTCTCTAACATGAGCATTTCAAAACAGTTTTGAGAAGAATAAGAAATTGAGCCTTTTCTGGAAAAACTATGATGTTTTATATTTTACTGCATGCTGAGATTTTGTTACAAAGTCTGGGTATTTGTTATGTTTTTTTGTTAAAAACGTTAATTTTGCTTAGTTCACATTTGACTGAATTAGCCTGATTCTGTACTCTACTCATTCAAAAGAAAAAAAAATTAAATAAAATGTATAAATACTGTTGTCCAGGTCCTTATTTATTTACTAATAGAGCCTAAAGCTTTCTGTGTTGAAAATACTTCAATCTGATGTCTGTGAACTTCAAAGTTTGTAATGATGCATTTCAATATCTATACTTGATGCATTTACTTGATGCTTTTAATTCAGAATCAGCTATTCCAGCTCATATAGATGTTATAATACCAATAATAATAATAATAATAATAATAATAATAAAAGGTGAAAATGCTAATTTATCAATAAAACAAGAACAAGAGGCAAATTTTCTAATCAGGCAAAATAGAATAAAAAATAACTTTTTCTAGAAATTTGTTCCAACCATGGGTTCTCTTTTGTCCAGGGGTCCCCAATCCTGGTCCTGAAGGGCCGGTATCCAGCAGGTTTTAGTTGTAACTCTGCTTCAACACACCTGATTTCAATTAGCAAGTGATTAGCAGGCTTCAGCAGAGCTTGATGAGCTGTTGCACAGGTGATTCAACCACTGAATCAAGTGTGTTTGAGCAGAGAAACCACAAAACCTGCTGGATAGCGGCCCTCCAGGACCAGGATTGGGGACCCCTGCTTTTGTCTTTTATTATGAAAGTAATCCAGCGCCATCTGCTGGATGAAAATATAATTTTGTTAAAGAGCTACAAAAATACTAGAAATGAATTAATCACCAAAGTCAAGACGATATTGTATCAGCTTCTCATGAATAATGTATTAATCAGAAAAAAGATAGATTTGATAGATATGACCAGGTGCTGAAATTTATTTAAATCAACATGTTTTTACAATGAAATCAAAGCTTTGGAATATGCAGTGAGTTTCGGATGATGCGTTTCTCTTTACATTTATTTTCCTATTTTTATACTTTTCAGTTGTTCAAGAACTGATGTCACAAATTCAGACATACGATCTAAATAATGACAATTTTATGTTGTTAATTCAAATTTGGTGACTTGCTCTTTAACCCCAAACGTTTCTTCATTTATTTGTTTTTGTGGTGGCAACCCCCCCCCCCCCCCATAAAAAGAAAACAACAAAAACAAAAGCAAAAAAAGAAAAAAACCGTTTTATTATTTTCAAGATAAATTGCAGTGCTTTTATTTTGTAGGCCACATCGCTACATCCGGGAGACACCGGATGTTAGACATCAACTTGACCAACACTACCTTATTTATTTCGATGCTTTTTGAACTTTTTAAACAACAAACCGGGGAGTATTCGGTTTTTATTATTGTGACAACATTTATTTATTTTTCTTTCTTATAAAGAAGGCGGTTCAGGACAACATGTGACAACAGGTGACGACATGAACTCACCTAGCTAGCTAATTTAACATTTTTTTTTCTCTGTTCGGTGACCGGAAATGCCTCGTGCACGCGGCACGTGCTTCAGGTTTCCTCCTAAACGTCAATTAATTTGCTTTTTGCTGCTTTTTTGACTCCCAAAGAGGACGACGGGTTTGGAAGAGCCTCACATTTGATGTGACCTGACCTGGAGTTGGTAAAAGTGAGTTTTTCTCATTTGAGTTTTTTCTGTTAAAGCCCCCTGGTCTACTTATTTAAGTTTATGTAAATTAGTGGGAAAACTGTCCAGATTTCCTAATGAATTAAACTAACAAAAATAAAATGAAAATGTTTTATTTGCTAGAAAATGTATTTATTTAGGATAGTTTATCACTTTTATCAAGTGGAAGATGTGTGTAATTTTGATTTTATTCATTTATCTTGATGGCTTAAAGAGCGAGTAATGCCAAAATCAACTTGTTTTGATAAACTGTATAAATGAGTGTCTAATAGTGTTGTGGACATGTGTAGTCTGCATTTTGGTGCATTTTCTTTAAAAAGTCAAAATTCAGGCTAAAAACATAAGTATAGCGCCATCTTCAGCTTCACAATATGCAACAGATTGAATTTGAATCTGCACTGACCAATGGCTGAAACGTCCTATGCTACTTAGCTGGTCCCATGCTACCTGGTCCCATGCTACATGGTCCCATGCTACATGGTCCCATGCTACATGGTCCCATGCTACATGGTCCCATGCTACATGGTCCCATGCTACATGTCGCAGCTCTGTGGCTGAGGGATATAAAAGCATCGGGAGTCTGGCCACGCCTTGTAGTGAGTGGATCTAGCAAGAGTTTACTCTGGTTAACAGGTTAGCTATTTTTAGCATTAGCATTTAGTTACAATCTTTAGCCTAGCTTTTAGTATTATAGATAATTATTTAGTATGAGTAGCTTGGCTGTAAGAGATTGTATTTTAGTATATTTTACTTGCAATTCCTTCACCAACTTGATGGATTTTGAACTGGGTTATGGACGTGTATACAAGAGCATTTCTACAAAATAGCCGCACCCCACCACTACTCAAACAGATCCCACGGACTGCTGCTTCCCCATAACAGTGTTTCTCATCATCTCTGAAAGCTATCCCACAACAATGTGATGTTATATATTTTTTTTCAGGCTAAATTTACCCAAAAAATATAATATGTCAGACTGATTTTGGCAGCTACAAATACACTGGTCCAGGCTAACATGAAGCCTTGCAGGTGTAGCAAAGGTGACTTATTTTTAATAATCATGTAATCTTCATTACAACGTTAGAGTTTTAACATTATCCATGAATTTGTTTTATAGCTTATTATTACGCGTGTGTTGATGTGGGCCTGGAGCAAGATTACATCATGACATCATGTGACACTTGGTGGTGACGTGAGCTGATTGACGTGAGCTGATTCACCTGGTAAATACCTTTCAAAACATTTTTTCCCCCCTTTGGTATCAAAAGTAAATTAATAACTTACGTATTTTTTTCTACATGAAGCCTTCTTGTGGCGCATTTTTCAAAATTGAAATGTGGATGGAGTAAGACTGTGGGACTGACGTTACTTGCCCTTTGATTCTCAGTTTAAGGGAAGCTGTAATTGAGCGGGAGGCGGGTGGCACCCTGGACAGGTCACCCCAGTCCATATCAGCGACACACAGACACAAATGAGTCACACACTCAGACACGGGGACAATTAAGTCTCCAAATAACCTAATATGCATTATTTTTGGCCTTTGGGATAAATACCAGAGCACCTGCATGGGGAGAACATGCTAACTCAGATAGGCTGTAACCAGGATTCAGACCTGCAACCCTCTTGTTGCAGGACTCAGTGCTACCAATGTGCCACCATGCAGCCCTAGCTTTGATTTAACATGACTTGGCTTTGTCTTTAGTCTAAAAATATAATAGTATTGGAAGTAGGGCCGTGCGATTTCACGATATAAGATTGTTAAGAATTTTAATGTAATGACGATCTACCAAAGCTCGGAGATCGTAGAACCCTCTATTTGCATTCTATCACCCGTCTATGCCATTATTTCTGAACGCGGCACACATTTGTTTTGTTTTTTTTTCAGCCGAGTCACGCCATTTGCTAGTCTGCTTCTGTCGGCACGACAGACTCACCGATAAACCAATCATAACTTTAGGCAGCGTGTTGGTTTGTTTAGCTGGGTGCTCGGTAGAGATGAAGAAAATAATCTAATCGATGCATTAAGATGATGACAAACAATTATGAATAGTTAAGGCACACCAATTGTAGCGCTAACCACTAGCACTAGCCGCTAGCTTGCTCCATCTCTAAGCGCTAATTACATTCTCACGCGTCTGCTCAATCAGGAAACCTGTGGGTCAATGTTCTGCTCTAAACTTTGCATTTGGCTTCGTGTCTTTTATTATTCGGGGACGTTCGTTCGTATTTTAGCAAGCCTTTTCACCGTGGCTGCCACCGGAGCTTTGTTTATCCTGTGAAGAGAAGGGCTAAACCCCTCCCTCGTAGGAAACATCTACGGAGAGCAGCAAGTCCAAAAAGGCAATGAGCGTAATCCTCTTGTATTGGATGCAAACGCAAACACATCATGAATTTAGATAGATTTTTTTTCTCTGGACAAGAAATAATTACTAATATATTTTGGATGATAGGCTATGAGCCACCTCTAAATAGAAGTTAAATAATTTTTCATTAATTATAAATATATAATAAATAAAAGTGCCTGTGGGACATTTGAGACATGCCATTAAACAGAACTTGGTCCATTCTGCAACATTTCTGAACTTATTTGTTCAAACAAATAAATAAACTAAGCCCTGGAACTGTGGCATAAATATTTGACTCTAAAGCTACTCCAAAGACATTAAAAGCTAATATATAACCCCATTATGGATTTTTAAATGAAAGGCATTTTTTTGTTTGATCATGTAATTGTAATAGAACAAATTAACTATTTTTCTTACCTAAATTAAAACAAGTGTTCAAACAGTACCCTGTCTGAAATATTTTATCATATTTTCTGTGAAGGGGTATGCTTTTAAATTGATCGATTTTATTGGTAAATAACTTCCAAAATGTATGAATTGTCAAAATGGAAAAAATCGTCATAAAATCGAGATCGTGATTTTGCAGAAAATAAATCATGATATGATTTTTTTTCCATATCGCCCACCCCTAATTGGAAGGCTGCATGGTGGTGTATTTGGTTGCACTGTTGCCTTGCAGCAAGAAGGTTGCAGGTTCAAAACCTCACTTGTTTACCTTCTCTGTTGTAGTTCAGTCTGATTAGTTTAAGACTACTGAATTGCACAACAAAATCACAGTATTCATACTCTTTCACTTACCAATTTAATACCAGTTATTTTGCAACAGACTAAACCAGACAAACACTGCTGCACTTAACAATTATTTAATGTGTCCCTTTATAATCAGGTGACAGATGCACTGACAGGAGTTTCTAGTGAGAATAAATTGAACTTTTTTGCTGTTGGCTGTATGCAAAACACAGCCTCAAGGCAGGATGCAAATAATGCAGCTTTTATTCAAAACAATGACGTCCACATCACTCAGTCTTTAATATGCCTCAGTGTCACATTTGCATTCATAATAACTTTGGAGCTGCTAATAAACTCGCTTTTAGAACGATTGCTTTGACAGCAACAGTGATGGGGAACACAATTGAATTAGTGCCATGATGCTGGCTACTGATGCTGTGAGGATAATTGATTCATCTCAGGTTCAGTGTCCAAACATCTCTGGCTGTTTTGTTGGAATAAGTATGTTATACAATAAGGCTTAATTTACAAATCTGGATCCTCCTTTAATGCTTTGCATTTGAGAAAGTACTTCTAATTGTTTCATAGACTTTCTTCTGCATTATGGATTTACATAAAGAGCTGTTTGTATATCCTGGTTTGAGGAGGATTATTACATTAAAGGAAAAATCAAATCAATTTCAATGAAACAAATAAAAATGGTAAAATGAGACATTTTCAGATATTTTAAACCACATCTTTAATAAATTGAGGCACCATTTAGTGTTAGTCTAGATTTATTACTGGTAAGCAGTGATGGTTCTGTTGTTCTGCCACTCAGATCCGCTTCACTCTGCAGAAAAACACATTTATATTGTCAGGTTGCTTCCTGCACAGACCTCACACCCAAATGTTTCCACATGCAGGCTGCTTACAGAAAAATGTATGACCTTTAACCCCGTTACTTACCTCTGACATTCAGTGTCATAGAGGATTCTGCTGTCCCCAGTTTGTTCTGGATGAGTACTTTGTATTCTCCGTCGTCTTTGGGTCCGACTCGCAGCACGAGCAGGGAGCAGACGCCGCATACATTTGTGATGAGGTAGTTTGTGTTTGTGTTCAGGCTGATGCTGTTGCGATACCATGTCACGCGTGGCGTTGGATTGCCTTTTACTGCACAGCTCATGTAGCATTCGTATCCCCGAGGAGCTGTGTGCCTCTTCAGGGGGACGATGAATGATGGAGGCGACTCAAAGTCTGAGGATTTTATCTCTGGCAGATTTACCTTGAACTTCTCTGCAATATGAAGAAATGAAGTTTAGTGAGCTGACTGACTCAGTTCTGTGGTTAATACATTTTATTTCTACTCCAGGTCGCTGCATCTAACTGGTCTCATTGTAACAACTAAATGTGTCTGCAGAGACACCAGATCTAAACAGACACACATCAACGTTTTTTCTGTTATATTGTTTTACTTTAGTGTTGTTCATTCTCCCAAGTAACCAGGAAATGTTCCTTGGATTCATTGAAAAAGGAACATGCATTCTGCTAAAGTTGCTGTTTCTTGTATAAAATGTTTTGCAGTTTTATCCTATCTGCTTTGTACCTATGAATATTGATGCCTCACTAAAGTCATAATAGTGGATGCTGCACTGTGAGCAGTACATTCAGTTTATACTCTTCACCAGCCTCTTTTTGTGTGCAGCTTCACGTCACAGACATGTATGTGGCAGTGAGAGCTGTTCAAGCTGTGCTGCACCTGCAGATGTCGCAGACGCTGCAGGAAACTTCTGTCCTTTTTCCTGCTAATAATCCACAACTGACGGTGTCTCTACATCTGTGTTTCAAGTTTCTACTTAAGAATGGAGCACACTCAGTGTCGTGTTTGTTCAGAGATTTTCTGACTTTAAAATTCAGAAAACTGATTTTTGAAGTTTTAAATAATCTGATGTTTATGTGGAATGAGAATTTATGATTGTGCAAATGGAGCAGATCAAGCTTTCAGATAAAATTGCTGAGAGAAAATATGTCGGATATCTGGTTTAGGTTCATTTTCATCAGATCAACAGAGTCTGCTTGAATTTATGTTTTCGTTTTGCTGGTTTTGCCTTGAATTTTTAAAGGTTAGCTGAAAGTTCATGTTTTTTTTACTGAAGTCCTTCTACATAAAAAATCAGAAAAATACCAAAAAAGGAATGGCATCAGAAAAAAACATGCACATTAAATTTGATCCCTTTTTTACTTAAAGAAAATATTTTCCTAATCCATTATATACTTAAGTATATGCAATATATGCAACATGCATGCAAATTTATTCATTTCATCCACAATTTGGCACAGACCTTTTTCCTTTTTGATTGCAAACATGGGGGACTCGGATGGGAGTGACAGACCCATGTCGTTTTTAGCAAACACCCTGAAGTTGTACTCTCGTCCAGCCATGATGTTGACAACCGTGAGCTTGTTGTTAAAGAGGTTGTCGGCCACCATCCTCCATGTGCGTTTGAAAGAGTCCCGTTTGGAAACCATGTAGTGAAGCCTGTCGTCTCTCTTCTCATCTGGAGAAGGAGCCCAGCAGAGGGTTACTGTACCTGGGATGTTCTGATCCAGTTCTACAGGACCCGGGGGCTTGGGATCATCTGAAAAACAAGATGTAGATGCAGAAAAAATGTTAGATATTCCAGAGCTAGGATACTGATTTCAATTTGAACAATACAAATATGGAGTACAATAAAATCAAGAATATACTTGGCTCTATTACTTACTGCAAGGCTTTTGGAAACTTTTGTTGTTATGTGTCTGATGTGTGCTTTCCAACTTAACTTATTGTCTATCATTACACCTAAAAATTTAAATTCTTCCACATTTTCAGTTCTAACGCCGTCTATCTCCACCAATGGTTGAAAGTTTGATTTATAATTATCAAAACACATTACTTTGGTTTTACTTATATTTAGGGATGTGTATTGTTAAAATTCTGGCGATATGATACGTATCACTATACAGGGGAGACGATACGATATATCACGATATATTGCGACACATTCAGCCAGACGATATTAACGATTTCTTTAGACAGAATTTATTGTAGGAAAATTCAATAAACAGTCCAAACTGATACGTAACATGTTTAACACGAGGTATCTGAACCATAATAGAGGGATTTACATTTCAATGGTGGAAACAAAACCCATTGCACACTGCTGCCAACTAGCGGTTGCCGTTTGAATTGCACCAAAAGAAAAGAAAATACACAAATGTTTGCATGTAAATTCTTCCAAAAATTCGATACGCGACTTTTGAATATCGATATAATATTGCAGGAAGAGATATCACGATATATTACCATATCGATATTTTCTTACATCCCTACTTATATTCAAGGATAACTTATTACTTTCAATCCACGTTTTGATTTTACTTACTTAAAAATTTACTGTGCAAATAAGATATCTCTACTATAAAAATATTTGTATCATCAGCAAACAATATACATTTTACCAGTCAAGAAACACTAAAACAGTGATTGATGTACAAGTTAAAAAACATTCACCTGTGACTCTGATTTCAATGCTGAAGCTTTCCTGTCCTACAATGTTCTTCACAGTAATGGTGTAGATGCCGCTGTCTGACCTCTCAGACGTAGGAATCAGCAGCTGGGAGCCTTTGTCAGAGTTGGTTATAGTTACATGTTTAGCCAGTGGAATTCCATCCTTTACCCAGGAAATGTCGGGCATTGGAGATGCCTGTAGAAAGTAAAAATAAAAAACCTTAATTATGAAAGTGCTATTATTGCAGAGAAAAAGCTTTTGCACAAAACTCCATACCTCAAAGTTGATGTTGAGGCGAACAGTGTTTCCAGATCTCTCCACCATTAACGTCTTCATGTTGCGACCTTTGAACTTTGGCCTTACTGTGGGGTATATTAAGAACACATCTTTAAAACTCTTATTTTTACCTCCTATTAACAGCATATGTGTCCAACATGTTAAAGTTGTTTTTTTTTTTGACTCTCGGGATGGTAAAAGGAGGAAATGAAATTTTAACGCTGACAGGAACGGGATGAGGACATTCGTTAGTCAGATGAATGCTGATCTATTTCCAGCTCTTTGTTTATTATTATTCATTGCGCTCTGGGTGCACCAGCTGTCAAATATTGCAGTCATGTCTCCTGCTCTCAATAAGTGGAGCTTATTTGTTTCCCACAGTGCTGCAAGTGAATGAACAACAGGGTGATCCAACTAAATTACCAAATGTCTCGGTGCAAATTCACACTTGGACAGGGAGTCTGTGTCGGTGAAAGTCTAGAAGAAAATCAACAAACCAACGGCCCTCTACTGTATGACAGTGAAATAATGTGGACTTTAGGTTATCAGAAGTCTTTCCTTTTTCCCTGTTATTGTGTTAACTTGTCACCATTCCATCTTCTGATTCCAAAAATCGAAAGTAAATACATCCCTATTAGTAATCACAAAACAATAATGAGCAAAACTGAGAAGAAAACTGAGTTAGGAACATTTGATGCAGAAATAAGCTGTATTTTTGAGATCTTTGTTGAGACTTTTGTGGATGCTAGACTTTTTCATGCAGTGTCATTAAACTCTGAAAAAATCTAATTCTTACCAGGAGGCGGCATGGCGATGAAATAATTGTCAAAGCCCTGAGGTTCTCCATCACCTCCATAATTCGTGGCAATAACTCTAACCCAGTATGCGGCCATTGCCTTGAGGCCAAGCACGGTGTAGGAAGTCAAACTAATTGAGATGGCATTACAGCGGCTCCATTCAAGACTCTTGATTGGTCTGATCTCCACGTAGTATCCCTGGGCCTCATCCGCTACTCCTTTTACTTCCTTTGGTTTAGTCCAAGCCAACGAAAATGTGGTGTAACTCGAGGATGTTAATTTAAGCTCTGTCACTTTGCCTGGAGGTTCTGAAAGGAGGATAACGGGAGGAACACAAAGCAACAGATAAAAGGAATAATTTAGATTTATTTCCTTTGAGCAAATGAATAATACAGAAGATCACGACTGGCTTACTCTTTGGATCTCTTGCAATAACCGTGTCACATGGTATACTTGGATCTCCAGCGCCGGACAGGTTGATAGCAGACACTCTGAATCGATACGCAGCACCCTCAAACACATCACTCACTGCACACTTTGTATCTGAGAAGACAGGAGGAAGTGGTTATAATATCTGTTTTCACTATTCTCACTCTTGCACCGTCATCCTCTACCTGTGATCGGTCCTTTTTGGTTCACTAGGCTCCAGTAGTTTGTGCCCATCTTGTTCTTTTCTAAGTTGTATCCCACTATTTTGGTTCCTCCTGTGTCACATGGGGGACACCAGGAGAGGTTGATGCAGTCTTTAAAGGCGCTGATGACCTTAGGTGCTGATGGTGTTCCAGGATAACCTGTAGCAAAAAAACAAAGTGAAATCATAGAGTGAAAATCATTTCCACTGCTTTTCGAACTGCCTCATTTGATTAGATTTCTAATTTCTGATTTTATGTTTCTATATTTCACTTTATTTGTATTTTATTAT
Organism: Aphyosemion australe; assembly: GCA_006937985.1. Classification (NCBI taxonomy): domain Eukaryota; kingdom Metazoa; phylum Chordata; class Actinopteri; order Cyprinodontiformes; family Nothobranchiidae; genus Aphyosemion; species Aphyosemion australe. The sequence continues at coordinate 1,159,082 of SSNS01000041.1, forward strand.
TCTACTACTACCTCTATGCACCTTTTAGGCATTCCTTACATATTTCCAACTATGACAAACGGATCTTTTTGTCCTCATTTATCACCTTTAAAGCACCGTTGTAGCTCATCACCACCAGGGTGTGAATGTGTGCGTGAATGGGTGAATGACTGATTGTGTTGTAAAGCGCCTTGGGGGGGGGGGTTCTACGACTCTGGAAGGCGCTATATCAAATACAGGTCATTTACCATTTACCTTAAAAAAATAATTAAAGTACATTAAACTTCTACTAATACTACAGTATTTCAGCGCCTTGGCCTCCTGTAATGGGTGTGGAAGGCGCTATATAAATAAAGGCTTGATTGATTGAGTATTTCTATAGGGCATATCTTTGTTATTCTGTTTTGTTAAATGTTTTTCATAACTAGCAACCATTTAGTAATATTGAATTTAGAATTCATTTTTTCCTTCTATCCATTTTCCTCCGCTTATGATGACCGAGCTGCTCACTCTACCTCTAACGGAGCGCTCACACACCCTGCGGACAAAACTCCTTTTGGCTGCTTGTATCCACGATCTCACTCTTTCGGTCACTACCTAAAACTCGTGACCATAGGTGAGGGTTGGAACATAGATTGACCAGTAAATCGAGAGCTTCGCCTTCCGGCTCAAATCTCTCTTCACCATGACAGACCGGTACAACACCCGCATCACTGCAGACGCAGCACCGATCCGCCTGACGATCTCATTTTTTTCCTAATTGATTAAATTCATAAAATTGTTGAGCACGATGCTTATAAAGTCAAAGTTTCAGAGTAATTAGATGTAATTTGCCAAAACACTTCTCTTTTATTTAAAGTGTTTTCACAAATGCTTGCATGTTCCTATCAAGGGGGAACCTTACTCTTTAATCAGGCTCCAGCTAAACGCTTACGTAATACACCAGCTGCTATGTCTTCTGTCAGCAGGTAATCACTGATGCCCTCTGCGTTCTTGGCTCTGATCCTGTAGCAGTATCTCCTTCCTGGGTCCACATCTGTGTCTTTGTAGCTCGGGTTCCCGGGGATTTCTCCCAGATTTGACCATTTATTTCGCCCCACTTGTTGCCGCTCTATGATATAGTTTGTGATTGGACAACCACCATTGTCTTTTGGTGGTTTCCATTTGAATTCAACAGATGTTACAGCACTTTCCATAATGTCCACCGGGCCCTGAGGTGGTGTTGGTTTGTCTGTTAAAAAAAAAATTAAAGGAAATTGCACTTTCAAACAGCAGAAATCATCTTTCACATGTTAAAATTTAAACAAAATTTTCTTTCTCACCTAGAACAATGAGCTTTGAAACGGCTTCTGTTGTTCCAAATTCGTTTTTTATTTTGATTTTAACGTCTCCGCTGTCTTTTCTTTGACACTTTGTGAGGCGCAGTTTGCTCTCAGTATCCGAGGTCTCAATCCTCACATTGATGGCGGGTAAAAGCTCGTCGTCTTTCTTGTACCACTGTATGTTTATTGGTGCTCCACCTGAGAATGGCAGCTTCCATTCAGCATTTTCACCTGCCTTTACGACTACTGCATTTGTGAATTTTCCTAAAGCATCGGCGTTGATTCTTGGTGGATCTGTGGTGTCATTAAAAAAAAGGAAAAGGTTAGATTAAAAGCTTTACCATCTGAAATATTTATACAAGTCGTTCGTTTTATTCTGACCTTGAACATTAAGCGTCGCCTCTGATTTGCGGCCTTCAGCTTCAAAGCGGTACACAGCTGCATCCTCCTCTTTACAGCACTCAATTATCAAAGTGTGACAGGCTCCATCTTTTATTATCTTCACCCCATCTTCACTTTTTAGCTGGCCAGATCAGAAACAAGTCATTTGGAGGAGAGAAAGTGTAAAAATGCTGAAAAATTGTGATTCATACCAATACTTGACAGTTGACTTACCAGCTTTCCATTTTTGTACCAGCATCCCTCTGAAGTGTCACTGCTCAGTTTGCAGGACAGTTCTGCTCGTTCTCCAACACTGGCGCTTATATTTGACAGCCCTTTGATAAACTGAACCCCTCGATCTGCATTTGAAAATGTAGGAACTAAGTTATTTAGTCAAAGGATGGTAATCATGGGACACAAGGTTAAAAAAAAACAGGAAAAACATTCATCTATAATTAGGGATGTTCCAATCACATCTTTTTGCTCCCAATCCGATTCAGCAATGCGTTAAAACGAGAAAAAAAAATGAAAACACAGCCAAGTTATTTAATTTTTTTAACATGTATGTATTTCTTTCCTTCTGTATTTATGTAATTTCCTTAGTATATTTACCAGAAACATCAGTGTGATAAATACAGCTACAGACAATTTCTCTTTGTTTTTTAACATATCTTCAGTGTCGGTTGCCTCCGTATTTTTGTCCAAGTTGCTGCAGTGAACTGAGCAGGGTTTGTTTTTAAGGTGGCGTATCAGATTTGTAACACAGCTCTTCTTTTTCTGCTTTTGCACACTTTACAAGCGTCTATTGCACTTCCTTTGCTGTCTGGTTTAAAATACGTCCAAATTGCAGATTTTTCGCTCTCCTGAGGTGACACGTTAGCTCTGCATTAGCCTGCTAGCAAACAACTACATGATATAGTGTCTGAATCCCCCGAGATCCTTAAATTGTGGAACGTTACGGTGTTATCTGTGAAACGATGAACATTGATCTAGAGGAATTTGTTGAAATTAAAACTAATCCATTGTTACATTTAAAAATTCCTAACTCAGTATAAATTTAAAAGCCGTCTTTGTTGTTTTAAAAGGTTAAAAGTTGAACATGGAACACGAACACCAAAGCGACATCTATGTGTGGAGGTTGTAGCTGCAACAGTAGAACAAGGTTTCCATTCGTCAGGATGCCAGGTTCTCTGCCGATACGTGAAGTGACCAGCCAGGACCGTGTCCAGTGACGACCTGAACTCACTCTGGTTCGGGCCCAATTTATGATCACGTGATGGAATTGGAGCATCCCTACCTATAATCAGATTCAACATTAGTTCTCACATTGCTGTAAAAAGCCTCACCTGTCATCGATTCAGAATCCGAAAGACCAGCTCGTAATCTCTTCTTCTTATCCCCACCATCTGTTGTAGTTTGATTGTTTCCATCCCCCGGGATAAACTCGCCATCTCCTTCATCATCTCCGGCACCTTTGCCTCCATCATTCCCCTCGCCGCTCCCATCACCTCCATTTCTTTTATCTGTTCCATCTTCTCCATTTCCCTGTGAAGCTTCAGCTGCAGCACTCATTTGTTTTGCTTTGTCTGCTTCATCTTCCTGCTCTTTTGATGCAGCTTTAGATTGATTATGATCACTGGATCTGATGTCCTTTTGATCAGCTGTAATAAGATGCACAAAAGCAGGGAAACTAGTCTCAAGCATAACTTTAGATGAATTAATAATGAAAAATTCTTTACCGTCCACTGTGAGGGAGGCGCTGCTGGACGTAATGCCAGCTATGGCGTAATACGCTCCATTATCTGTAATTTGACAATCTTTCACTCTCAGGGTATGAGTTAGTTTGTCCTCTGAGACGGTGATCTCATATTTCTCACTATGTTCAAGTGATGAATCAGATTTTGCCCAGGTAATTCTGCTGAGGGGTGTCGACAAAACACACTGAAAGATGGCGTCGCTGCTTTTAGTGACTTTAACATCCTTGATCATTGCTGCAAACTCCACATTGGACACTAGGAGGGAGGAAAAACACGGACGTGTTTGGTTTATTCTTTACACGATGACCATCCAGGTTCGATACGCTAGCTATGTTTTACCTTGAAGTTCAGTGGTGAGGACGGTTGTGTCTTCAACATCAACCTGATATAGTCCAGCATCGGCTGCCTGAGCGTCCTTAATGCTGAAAAGATAATTTATCCCTTTTTTCTGCAGACTGTGCTTTGAGTTTTTATTGTCATCATACGGAATCATTGTCCCATCCTTGGAAGACAAAAACGATCAGATGAAGATGTGTTTTTTCACCTATTTTGGATGTTTTTAAAAGTAATACATTTAAACTCACCTTGTATAAGTGAACTGCACTGTTGGGGTCCCTTAGTTTCATGTCGAAGCTGAATTCAGCTCTCCCAGTTGGTTTTATCTCAATCGGTTTTATATTATCCAGGCCCTCTACAACCTGCAAAGGAAAAAAAAAACAAAAAACATTTGCTATTTTGCACATTTTTGCACTTTAATCATAAATCCAGCATTTATTTTTATAGCAAACATGTTAAAGTGGACTGTTTGTTTATGGCTAAGAACTAGGGGTGCATCGATTGCAGTTTTTGGCCAATCACTGATTTAGGAAAAACCTGACTTGCCGATACCGATTTTATCTGAACTAAAAGCAGATTATGTCAACGTTTCAATTATCTTTTATTGAGAAAACCAATATGAATACTCATGAAACAATACCAGTTTCAACTGGTCATGAGATAATGTTCTCAAATAGAAATGCTGTTTGAACTACAAAACCATATTTGTTCCTTTAGTTTAGACTTTCATTTTTCTAATTTTGAAAGCAAAACCTTTGTACCTGTTTGACACACTTGTCCAAAAAAATTATTCTATAGCAATGATTTGCTTTAACATTAACTACTAAGAACGATGACTCTTCATACACAGAAGTCCCCCACAAGCGTTTCTGACCCTTTTATCCTTTCAGCTGGTATAAAACTCAGAACGTACCTTTGCTTGTTCATCTTCTCTCTCTTGTTTCATTTGTTTCAGTTTCTTCAATATGACGCGGAAGTCAGTGACACCAAAGTCCAAGCAGATTTTTTCATAATCTTTTTTTCGGGCACTTAAAAGCAGCTCCAAGAGCTTGGGATCGACTTCTCCTTCTTTCGGTGGTGGGGGTGGCTTTTTCTTGGTCACAACAGCACTGAAAGGAGGAAAATGGTCCTTTTTGTTTTTTATTTTTGGGGATTAACACATTTTCAAACGGCCTATGGCACTGATGTGAACTTACGTTTTCTTCAGCATTGATCTGAAGTCTTGTGCTCCTTGTCCGTTCCCTAAAATACAAACTTAAATAGTCAGCAGCAAATCACCACATTCTTTGTGTTGTTTTTACTTTTAAAACTTGAAGAGGGCGTTGTTGAAGGATACATGCTTGAGTAACCAAACACACTCTCTCTCATTGCTGGGGTTTTAATTTCCTACCTTCTTGTGGTTTCTTTTTGGAGCCTGCTGGGAGGAAACCAAACCAAACATAAAAGCATAGATTACTATTCTTCCATCAGTAATCTGTCTGAATAGCTCATAAAAAGCATTAACAAGTCTCACCTTCAGTAACATTCAGAGCAGCTGTACAGACAGCTTCTCCATACTCATTGGTAGCGACGCACTTGAAGGTGTCGGCTTCGTCTGATTTTACATTCAGTATCTAAAAAAGGAAATATTATCAAATAAAATTGGTGGCTTTGATGCGGATTAAATTATTTTTATTCATAATACTTTGTTTTATTTTTAATTGTTTGGTAGAATTTTAAAAACTGTCCTGTATTTGATATAGCATTTTCTAGGGTTCTACAACCCCCCAAGGCGCTTTACAACACAGTCATCCACCCAAGCACACACACATTCACACCCTGGTGGGGATGAGCTACAATGTAGCTACAGCTGCTCTGGGGCGCACTGACAGAAGCAAGGCTGCTGAGCACTGGTGCCACCAGTCCCTGTGACCACCACCAGCAGGCTAGGTGGGTTAGTGTCTTGCCCAAGGACAGAACTGCGACAGACTGGGCTCAAACCTGCAACCCCCAACTACGGGGCAGGCACTTATCTCCTCTTAACTCCTCTGCCACCATTGCCCTATTCGAATAATTCTCAGATCACCGTCACATCCATCCATCCATTGCCCTCTGCAGCCTAAGCACAAAGCCCCAGAATTCCCTCTCCCTAGCCACTTGAGCTAGATAAGATATTCCCAGGCTGGATAAGAAACATCGTCCCTCCAGCGTGTCCTGGGTTTTCCTTTAGGTCTCCTCCCGGTTGGATGTCCAGGAAGCATCCTAACCAGATGCTGGAGCCAACTTAACTGGCTCCTCTTGATATGGAGGAGCAGCAGATCTACTCTGAGCCCCTCCCGGATGACCGAGCTTCTCACCCTATCGCTAAGGGAGAGCCCAGACACCCTGCAGAGAAAACTAATTTCTGCCGCTTGTATCCGTGATCTCATACTTTCTGTCACTACCCAAAGCTCATGACCACAGATGAGGGTAGGAACGTAGATCGACCGGTAAATCGAGAGCTCACTTGATGTTTTTTTAAATGGTTATGACAAAAAAACAAAACAAAAAAAAACACCAGTCTTGCTTTCTGTCTTACCTCAAGAATGTTCTCTCGGGTTCTCTCATCAAATCTGGTTTTGTACTTTTCTGGGTCATCCACTTCACCTTTACCACGACTCCATGTAACGGTTGGTGCTGGCTCCCCACTCACAATAGCTTTAAAAAAGGCTTTTTTCCCTGGAAAAGTAAACAGAAAAAAAACAAGCACCATGCAACACTAAACCACTGAATTGTTGCATTTTATTATGTTGCCATTTAATTGTATGTTTCTACCTTCCTGAACAGTTGTGGCCATAAGTTTCCGGGTAAAGTCAGGTGTTGATTTTCCTGCAGGAAGTATCTCCACAAACTGAGTGATGAGAACTCCAGGAACTCTGGACCTCTTTTTGATAGACACTGTCATGTTTACAAACGAGAAAAACACGTGTGTGCATGGGCTGGTGAGCTTAAACACAGGCGACAAGAAACTAAAAGCAATAATTATAAACGGTGTGAGCCAGAAAGTTTTTGATTTATTCAAAGGTTTAAACATTTTTGACCGAGAGATGTGACTGCAGATGTTAAAGTTGAGCTGCACGTTAGCAGCAAAATGTGTCCATGTGGTTCTGGGGCATCTGCATTATTTATAAAGGTAAAACATTTCTGAGTCAGTCCACGCAACTGGATAGGATTTCAGATTTCCTCATGTCCTTTACTGGCTTTTCAGTTCCAGTCTTCAGTTAGCAGAAATGTTAATGGCTACCACCGTTTGTGGAATAATCCTTAAACCAGCAGTCAGTCTAAACAAACCCAGCCTCCCTTTAGGTGCTTTATCTGTTGGTTGCAGTTTCACATAAGAAAGTCACCAGAGGTCACTCTTTCCTTTCTTTTTCTCCACCTTTTCAGTTGTTGGACTCGTTTTATTTCCTGTTGCCATTTTCCAATTAAGCAACATGTGCATTTGTATATTCCTTTTCCAGCTTCAGTGGTTTATATTAATGGAAATTATTAATGAAATATATATATAAGAGGATAATGCATTCTGAGATCTTTGTTTTCCTTTTGATGTTTTAATACTAGAGGCAACAGTAAGTTCATCCAACAGCTGCTGGAGTCCCAAACGCCAACCCTCCATCTGTTTGCCTTTTCTCTGTACAAGCATCATATGCTGTAACGTCTCAGAGCTGCTTCTGTTTCCCGGGGCTTGTACATTAAGTATGACTTTACTGCTTCCTTAAACAGATAGGTCAAACATCTAATTACCATACAGTACAGCTGTGTGCTCAATCAGACCTGCAAAAATTGCCTGTTCGCAGATAACTCATATTTCCCTCCAAACCAGTTCTCGGTGCACAAAATCTCCTGCAAACCCACGTAAGACGACTGGATTTTTAAAAAACCAACACAGATTTCAGTTCAGATTTAAATGCTTTAAAACAAGATCTTTATTTTCTCAAACATGCATTTAGGTCAATTTAACGTTTTTATTCTTTTTTTGTATTTCTGTCCTCTGTGGGACACTTTTAGATGAGGCGTTCTGCATAATTGCAGATTTCCAGCAGTTTTACTGCAGCTTAAAGACATGCGTTGAATATTCATCAAATTTTGTGCCATCTCTCCAGGGTTAGGTTATTTTCTTGTATCATTGAAATGCAGGCGGGATTCTTGTAACCGTGTTCCTTAAGCATCGATTTCCACATTATCCAAGTCTGTTCACATGGTGCTCTGTTGTTTTTTCCTTCTGCATACCAATTGCTCCTGGAAGAACTGTTGGATTTGGGCAGCAGCAAACTTGTGAACGTCTTCAATAAAATTTTTTGGCTGGAAAAAAGCAGATATCTCTGCCATAAACCACTCTGAGCTACCCCCTTTTGCCTTTAGAATGAGTGTGAATGGCTTTCAGACACTTCGAAGTCTTTTTTCCCGGAAAATGAAAAGGCACACGTTTTGTTCTTTGTAAAATGCACATCACTTCCATCCATTTCAGATGCAAAAGTACAGGGTTTTAAAAGTCAAAGTCTTAAAAATCTTCAGTTATTTTTACTTCACTGCTTTATGAAAACCATTTTGCTGTTATTTATAGAGAACATCCTGCAAAACCATTCATTTTGACTACTTTAGATTTAGTAATGCAGCAAATAGAGCTGCATCAGAACGGAAGCGGGAATGTGTCACTGACTGAAGTTTCTGGGATACATTAAAGAAAGTTGAATCCTACATAAAGCTGATAAAATTAGGTCCCCTGCTAACAAGGTTTTCACAAGCCTTCAAGTGCATTCTGCTATATTTCAGGTATGTGGTATTAAATAATTTAAATTTAACAAAGTATCCTTATAGGTTACAGAGTTCACTGTTAATACATCAGACAACATGATGTGCAGCACTTTTCACAGGAACATGAATAAAACATAAAAGAACTAAAACTCACCTGGAGCTGTTGGCCTTGCTTGGGGAGGTTTTGGACCCATGGTCGCTTCTGTTTGGTGGTTTTCTTTGCAAATTTGATTTGTGCCCTGATTTGGAAGGAAAATTCTGTCACATTTGTGTAGCTGCAGCCACGACAAGGAAGAGGGTTCTTTGTTGTCTTAACTGTACATCTACTGTAAATTGAAAATATGTTGTAGGATTCTTTCTCAGTTGTGGAAAAAAATAAAGTTATGTGAAGTGAACTGTTGAGGATTCGGCTGCCAGTCCCTACAATGAACACATTGTTGGTTCTCTAAAAGAGCAAGAGGCCATGATCATATTTTGAATCTATTAAAATAATGAACTATTCCACTAATCTCAACTGATTTTCTTTTCAAAAAATGACTGATTTCAGCTGAAAAATCTGAGGGAAAATTATTTAAAAAAAGCATGGTTAAAGGTCAACTTTACTCATATTTTTAATACATTTGCAGGGGTCTCTAGTAGGAATGAAAGTCTTGTAAGTCGTACTCTGGGGGAAAAAACTACGGTGTGCCTGTTTGAGGATGTAGAAGTCAGCTAGAGCACAGACGTATATACGTAGACGGCTCATGGACTGGCCCTGCCTATTGGAGCTGCCGTAGTGGCCGGCCGCCATCTTAGATGATCTCCATTTGCCCCCAGTACATTCATTTCTACTGAGGAAGGCGCTTACCCAGCTATTTTCTCAAACTTTTTCACAAAATCAGACACATGGTATGACATAATTACAATATAAACATCATTAAACAAAAATAAACGAAAATATAAAATCCTATCAGGTAGGCTAGAAAAGTCAATAGTAATCCCACTTGATCTGGTTTCAATAGTACACCTGTTGTTGCAACTGTAGGCTGCACAAAAACGGGCATAGTTGCCCACCCTGCATTGACTTTGGAGAATGAGGAGACCCATCCAATATGGCAGCGATGCTGTTATGCTCTCCAGCGCCCAATGGGGCGTCTAGCTATGAGCTAGAGGAGAAAGTTGCTTGAGACGACAGGATTTGGAGTCTTATTTCCTGATATGTGGACATCTCTCTTCTGATTGGCTAACAGCAACACGACTCTACCACTGACTCTGTTTGCTCTGCAACGTTGATGTTTTATCTCCACAAATAACACAAGCCTGGAGGAGTTCTGCTGTGTGGTGAAGTTGCTAATGCTAACGGTTAGCTTCTACTAGCCCAGACGTTCTCTGCTGTTTCTTGGACGCTAATCCAACAACAGCCTTCCCCGTCATGACCGAAGATGGGTGAGTCCATGAATGTTAAGTGACAGTGTGACGTAGATCTGTCAGGATTTTCTAATCCTAGAGTTTCACCGTCTGTTTTCTATCAGAAGCTAATGCAGGAGATAGGTGGAGGAGACTATTTTCATGTTCAGCCTGCATGAAAAACCATCCGATTATAATCAGAAATAAAATTTTTTTCAGCGAAGTTGATCTTTAAATAATTTAACATTTTAGCAATGTTCTCTGTTTTTTAATATCTTTGTTACTAGGTTTATTGTCACATAACTGATTTTGGTACGATGAGAAGCTGGAACACCTTAAGTACAGGAAATGTAGAGAGATGGTGTCTCGGAGCATCTCGTGTGTCACGTTTCCACTTGACAGCAGTCTGTCAAATGGGTGTGTGGGGGGGCTTGACTACTGCGTGACTTGGACAGACACTTGGAGACATACGAAGACACTGTAAATGGGGAATGTGAAATTCCACCTAGTGGCTCACTCTTCCCAACTGGCTGTGGAGTCAGCTGGCTGTGCCAGAAATTTAACTGCTCAGATCCAAACATAGTCAGGGTACAAATATTCTTGCATCAAACTGTGGGCTGATGCTCATGTTGGCAAAGGCACAAGCTGATTTTAGCTCTTTTTATTCCTAAACTTGGGTTTTATCTTTTTTAATGGCTGTTCTTAATTATAATTCACAAATAGAAAAATGAGCGTACATTCCAATAGTTTCTTTATTAGATTTTTGTTGAATTTTATGTGAAATATTAATAAATATGGTTTAATTAAACAAAATTGACACGTAAAAGGCCAAAAAATATTGGCAGAGAAAAAAAAGATTCTGCTATTTACACATATAGGATGGTACGGTTAGTTTACATTTGAAATTTTAATTTAATATTTCTTTTCATAAGAGCAAATAATAAAGACTGTGTTGAAATAAATTAAATAGGCATTGCATGTGGGTATAATGTTTTTTTTAATTGTTTGGTGCTTTAATTTTGTGGACAGGAAAAAGGAAAGAAAATATTAATCTGAATTTCACCGTTTTACCCACCAACGCATCTGATAAAGCTTTGATGTTCCACACATCCTGATGAGCGAATGACCACAGGCTCATGCTTATTCTTAAAGGTCACCATCCACAACCTGCAGCAGTCTTCTGATCTTTAATGGGAGGTAACATTCATTTAAAGAAGTCTACTAATATAAACTTTTTTACAGACTTGAATTTGATTATTTAAAAATTTTCTGTGACATTTTGTCCCGAGCAGTCCAGGAGTAAATCCAAATCCACTGCACGGTTTACAATTGATGTTGTGTATTAATATGTAAACATTTCATCAAAGCTGTAAAAAAGTACCTTCCGTTTGATTTTTTATTTGCAGCAGCAAAATTAAATTATTTATAGCAGAAATATTCATCCTAATCTTCCAATTCTAAACGTTTATAAATGATTGAATGTAAATTATTATATTTACAAATCTTCATAGTTACTATTTGATCCAAAATAGACTATTGTGTATTTTATAATGGCTCTGAATTATTTTGAATCCTCTTACGAAGTTCTTTTTGTTGTGCAATATTTCTGAGAAAAAGAAGTCTTACTTACTGTCTGATGTCTGTCAACGTTGTTCAGCTAAAAGTCTCGTCACTGTGTCATAGATCGAATGTGAGCACCCCTTTTTGTTCGGCGATAAAAACCTTGGAATGCATAATAACCCCTTTGATGGGTAGTGGGTAAAAACCCATGTTAGTGCAGCGGTAAAGGGTGGAGACGCCTATTACGCATCTCCATGAAAGCAATCGCTTTGCAGCTGGCAGCGGAAATATATTATGGCCGTTCATTCAATCTGGCCATAGACATATCAAGTCAGCTGTTTATGTTGTGAGTATAAAAGGAAACATCATCGTTATGTATTTATAACAAGAATATGAAACGGTGATGATTTCTGTGTGTCACGGTTATTGTCGCCTTTGTGATGATCTCAGTGCACTTTATGCTTCGGAACTTGTGATTGATGCATTTAAAATGTGTACATGTTGACTTTCTCAACAAAAAGATGTTTCACTGGCAGCTTCACAAGCTTTCTAGTAACATGACCACTCAAGAACAGATTTTATTAGTCAGCAAACATTAACATGAGACCTTTTATTTAGTAAAATGATCTCATATTGGTGTTGATGGACTGGCTGTTCCAATTAGACCTCATGTGTATCAACAGAAATTCTCACAACATGCCTGTGGGATTTGGTTGGTCACGCTGGACGTGCTGTAGCTTTATAAAGAGGTGGTTACTCATGGAGGCCTTGGGCGCAGTGTGCTGAGCAGATTTACTTTTTCAGTTTATGTTGTCAGGGGTTAAGTACGCACCACATTTCTGGACAGTCTGAATGGTCACCCTGAGCTTGTTAAAGGAAGTGACACAGCTGTGAGGAAAGCCTTGTGACATTTCTGCAGCTAATCGCAAATGTCACCTCTGACCTGGTTGGAGAAACTAAATGAGCCTGGTTACATGTTTCCAGAACCATGATCACTCATAGGAAAGTTTGATACCATCTGAGAAGATGTGAAATCTTAAAGACCAAGTTCACTTGTGGTTTTTTTTTTATTCATTTGCAGTAGTCTCTAGTATAAATGAATGCCTTGTGAGTCAATCTCTGTGGTAATAAGCTCTGGCGCTCCTGTTTCAGGATGTAGAAGTTAGCGGGAGGAGAGGAGAGCAGAATACGGTAGGATTTAGAGTCTTATTTTCAGATATTTAGACATCTTGCCTCTGATTGGCTAACAGCAACGTGACTCTACCACTGGCTTGGCAACTTTGATGTTTTATCTCCACAAATAACACAAACCTGAAGGAGTTCTGCTGTGTGGTGGAGTTGCTAATGCTAACGTTAGCTTATACTAGCTGAGATGTGCTCTGCTCTCTCCTGGGTGCTAAACCAACACATCCTTGAAAAAACCCAGTTTGGACTCCTCTCAGCCTAATATTTACAGACCCATTTCTAAATTGCCCTTTATCTCTAAAATCTTAGAAAAAGTTGTGGCCGATAAACTGATTTCTTTTCTGGAAATTCACAACAACTTTGATAAATTCCAATCTGGTTTTCGTAAAAATCATTCAACAGAAACAGCTTTGCTTAAAGTTTCCAGTGACATCATGATGGCTGCAGACAACAGGGAATTAACAGTCTTAGTATTGTTGGATCTTTCTGCAGCTTTTGACTCTGTTGATCACAGCACCTTAATTAACAGACTTCATGACTCGTTGGGAATCTCTGGAACTGTTCTAGACTGGTTCAGATCGTAGCTTTCTAACAGAAGTTTCAGTGTCTGTATAAACCAAATCATGTCAGATTCCACAAACCTGTTCTGTGGGGTACCCCAAGGCTCTGTTATAGGTCCACTCCTGTTTTTATTATATATACACCCTCTTGGACAGATAATTGATGCTTTTCACAATGTCTCTTGTCACCTATATGCAGATGACATTTAGCTGTACTCCTCCTTTAAGGATTCTGAGCTCCATAAACTGGCTGAAATACTAGAGTGCCTATCAGCAATCACTAGCTGGCTAGAAGATAACTTCCTTCAGTTAAACTCTGAAAAGACTGAACGTCTGATCATTGCCCCTGAGAAGCATGGCTCCTCTGATTAGTCAACAACTTGGTCATTTAGCTTCTGCTGTCAAGTCAAACATGAGAAATTTGGGTGTTGTCTTTGACCAATCAATGTCTCTTGAAGGCCACTCAAAAACGCTGGTCAGAAACTGTTTTTATCATTTGAGAAATATCTCCAAACTGCGAAGGTTGGTGTCAAAACATGAACTTGAAATGGTTATCCATGCCTTTATCTCCTCCGTCTAGATTACTGTAACACACTTTTCACATGTTTTAACAAAAAAGCCCTTGACCGCCTTCAGTTGGTCCAGAACTCTGCAGCGAGGCTCCTAACTGGAGCAAACAGAAGAGCTCACATCACTCCTATTCTGATGTCTCTGCACTGGTTACCCATTAACTTTAGAATTCATTTTAGAATTCTTATTATAACTTTCAGGGCTCTACATGGTCAAGCTCCTCCTTATATTACTGAACTGTTAAAGCCTTATGCTCCAACCCGAGCCCTCAGGTCCAAAAACCAGAACCTCCTAGAAGTTCCAAAGACCAGATATAAAAGTCGAGGTGATCGCTCTTTCCAGGCTGTTGCACCCCGACTTTGGAATGAACTTCCTTTATCCCTACGTGTTACTGACAGTCTGGACACCTTTAGAAAGCAGCTGAAGACCCTTTTGTTTAAAACTGCTTTTAGTTAAATCTTTTATATTTTATTCGTTTTTTTTCTAACTTGTATTTATAATCATCTTTCATTTGTTTTATCATTTTTATAATTTTATGACTTTCTGTTTTCTGATTTTTAATGATTTTATGATATTCTGTTGTTTTGTTTTAAGATAATGTTATGATGACTTTATCTTTTGTTTTGTTGATCTTTGTGAAGCACTTTGTGATTATTTTTCTGTGATAAGTGCTATACAAATAAAATGTACTTACTTACTTACTTACCCGTATGATTTGTGGCCATCATTTTGTTGGACCTGTGCAGCTATACCTAGGCCAGCCTAGAGATGGAATTCCTCCAGCATGCTCTAGGTCAGTCCCAGGGTTTCTTCATGGAAGTATATTCCTAAAACACCTACCAAGGGGTGTCCTAGCCAAATGCTTGAATCACCTCAGCTGGCTCCTCTCGATGTGGAGGAGCAGCGGCTCTACTCTGAGGTCCTTCTGGGTGTCTGAGATCCTCACCCTATCTTGAAGAATGAGCTTGGTCACCATGCGGAGGAAACTTGTTTTGGTCACAAAGCTTGTTATCGTAGGTGAGGACTGGAACGTGAATCAATTGGTGAATCATTCCCTCTGTCATCTACGAGACCCTGTGACATTTCTCCACTTGAGTTAGGACCTCTCCCCCAACTAGGAGTTGGGTCGCCACACCTTTTCTGGTTGAGTATCAGATTTGAAGGTGCTGATCCTCATTCCAACCACCATAATGTTGTTAACCAATAACTTTCTTGTTTTTTTGTTTTTCATCTTCTCATTTTTCTCATTAAATTTCAGAATTTTCACACTAAAACCGATTTGTTGATGTGTGGCCTTGTGCAGCACCAAATGGTGTTGGGTCTTTATTTCCCTCGTGTCTGTCCCCAGGCAGTCTCTGAGCAACAGCCAGCAGTGATTAGGCTTCTTCAAAATCTTGAGTCGTCCTCCTTTGATCTCTCAGCCACCCTTAAGGCAGCTAGCTAAGCAGCAGAGACTCCCGGGGTTGAAAGGGCATTTGGAAAACAGCTTTCTGGCCCACTCTTACAAAGACGGAGAACTTTTGAAGGTTATCTTCGTCAAATTCAGGCATGTTTCTGAGACACAAAGCAAAAATCTTTTGTGTTATTAATCACACGTTCTCCTAGAAGAAAGCAAACATTTACCTCCAGCTGTGACCTTTCCTTGTGTGCTCGGTTCCTCTGATGTAAATCTGTAAACTGTGGAGATGCCACCTCTGCAGCTTTGAACTGCCAGAAAGTGAGAAGTTCTATTTTTTGTTTTGTTTATGCTGATCACAGCACCTGAGTTGAGCTAAAAGTCAAACAACAAAGTCGGATGAAGCCTTTGCATGTTTGAATAGGATTATTAGTCAAAATAAAAGAAATCTCACACAACAATCATGACTTCAGTCAGTTTTTCATTAGCTGGAGAAACTTTGTGTATTGTGTTTCTTTCTCAGTTACTGAAAGTAACTTTCAAAGCAAAACGATAAAGTCTGAAGACAAAATGACCTTCGTGTAACCAAACACCCTCCTCGGCTTTCTGTCCGTGAGCTATTTTTACCGTAGCCCTTCTTTACATCTGAGTGTTGCCGTATCGTGTTGCTGTGATTCGATAGTCCTCATCACTCACCTCAGATGTATGCAGTGTCTTATTTTGGCGGAGGTCTCGATGCTCTGGGCTCATTTCCATTATTTCGGCTCCTTGTTACATTTGGCGTCGGATCCTCAAGAAGCCAAATGTTCCTGTTTGAAAAATAAGAAAACCCAAAATAGATACCGATGTGTACAGTATAAATATTGATTTGTAATCTACACACTGCTGTTCTACTTAAACCTGGCGCCTGTAAGACCTCATCACCAGGCGGATGCAGAATCTTATCCGTAGCCGGATTTTTCCTTTTTCATCATTTTGTTTTCAGAAGAGTTTATTTCAGTGTGACTGATGCAGGTCTCTTGTGGTTTGGGTTCTCTGACCTTGTGGATCTTATCATTACATCTTGGGATTATTTTTCAGATCAAATGTTTAAAACGTCTCCTTTTGCTGTGTAACCTTTCTAGAAGATCAAAGGCAGTCAGCTTGTAGGTGAAATGTGGACGGCTCCTTCCCACTGGCGTCTCGATAAACTCTGTAACATCACCCAGGGACCTCGAGGTATTTCCTGATCCCTACTGTCAGTATGGAAAATGAAACGTCAGTGATGATACATTTGACACTTGGAAACAAGGAAAGATGAGAAACACGACTCTGTCAATGTACATCTTTATTGTTTAGCTATTACATTGTCACTCATTCTAAGCATCGTCTAATATTTCAGATATTAGGAAGTAAATGTTATATAAAATGTAATTCAGGTGTTTTGATTCTGTTTGTGGCTCTAGGGTAGACAAAGCTCTTGTTTTCATTTTTATAAACGGAAGTAACACTTCTAAACCTAAACCATGTCCAGAATCAACCCTGAGACCAGATGCAATCATACACACACCCACACATTAGAAATTATATATTATTGTGGGGTTTGAATACTTTCCCCTGCCACAGAATTAGCCAGAAGCATAAGTAACAGTTTATTTAGCATTGATTATGTAACTTTTAATGACCACTAGTGCTGATGAAACAGAATTGCTACAGTAAGAGCTCACCCACTTGACAAAGAAACCAGGTCAAATGTATTTTTGTCATTTTGAAATTTGCATCTGTTCTAAACTTATAAATTATTATTTTCTTACCTGCTACTGTTCTGAGAATCAGGTTTTACATCCTAATATATGCTAGAATTTTATAGCAATTCATACCATGTCATTTAGGAAAACTTTGCCTATTTCACATTACGTTGCTATTCAATAAAACTCTTGTGGTTATTAACCTTGTAGGGCCCTGCAGGGTATTTCAGGAGTATGGGGTACCAGGCCCCTCGATACAGGCTGTTAGGTCCCTGTATGGCCGGTGTCAGAGCTTGTGCCGCATTGCCGGCAGTAAGTTGGGCTCGTATCTGGTGAGAGTTGGACTCTGCCAAGGCTGCCCTTTGGCTGCCGATTCTGGTCATAACTTTTATGGACAGGACTTCTAGGCTCAGCCAAGGTGTTGAGGGGATCCATTTTGGTGGCATGAGGATCAGGTCTCTGCTTTTTGCAGATAATGTGGTCCTGTTGGCTTCATCAGAACGTGATCTCCGGCTTTCACTGGAGCGGTTCGCAGCAGAGTGTGAAACAGCTGGGATGAGAATCAGCTTCTCTAAATCCGAGACCATGGTCTTAAGTCGGAAAAGGGTAGAATGCCTTCCCCAGGTCAGGGACGAGGTCCTGCCTCAAGTAGAGGAGTTTAGGTATCTTGGGGTCTTGTTCACGAGTGAGGGAAAGATGGAGCGTGAGATCGATAGACGGATTGGTGCTGCGTCTGTAGTGATATGAGTGTTGTACCGGTCTGTCATGGTGAAAAGAGAGAGGAACTGGAAGGCAAAGCTCTTGGTTTACCGGTCAATCTACGTTCCAACCATAGTGTTAGCCAGCGAGCCGTCCCGCCGTCATTAGGACGGCCTGGCGTCAAAAATGACGGCCTAGAAAACGAGGGGCGGCTTTAATATTTGATGGCAAGCCGTCCTCGTTTTCTGTAATTTCTAATCTAGAATTAGCATTTTGTGGAAATAAAATAAAAACGGATTATTGCACAAATAATTCGACAAACGTGTTCAAGTCTGTTCTACTGGAAATGCTAATTGTGGGGGTTCCCCCAGCACGGAATACCCGTTTCTGTCTTTGATCTCAGCAGCGCAGCTGGAGCGGTGGATGAAGAAGCGACTTATTTTAATATTAATAAATATTATTTTAATAATAATGAGCAACAACAGGACTCAGTAATAAAACACGAGTCTGACTCTCACCTATGGTCACAAGCTGTGGGTAGTGACCGAAAGAATGAGATCACGGATACAAGTTGTCGAAATGAGTTTTCTCCACAGGGTGTTTGGGCTCTCCCTTAGAGATAGGGTGAGAAGCTTGGTCATGCAGCAGTGGCTTGGAGTAGATCCGCTGCTCTTCCACATTGAGAGGAGCCAGTTGAGGTGGCTCCGGCATCTGGTTAGGATGCCTCCTGGATGAGGTTTTCCAGGCACGTCCAACCTGGAGGAGACCTAAAGGAAGATCCAGGACACACTGGAGGGACTGTGTTTCTTGGCTGGCCAGGGAACGCCTTGGGATTCCTCTGAAGGAGCTGGCCCAAGTGGCTGGGGAGAGGGAAGTCTGGGCTCTGTGCTTAGGCTACCTGCTTGTTGCTACCTACTTCTCTAAACTCAGTTTCTCTGAACTGGGGCCATTCAGGACACTACAAGAGGAAAATCTTTATTTGAGCAGAATCCCATTGTTAAAATGCCACAGGAACAGCTCTTTTTGATTTCTGAAGCATTTAATACTTTAATTTGACCAAGAAATAATGAACTTAACTAACTGGTCTGTCATTAGAGCTGTGAGCATACATGTTCACTACCCAAATATTTTACTGTACAGTATTTTCTTAAAGTTAGCAACACCCAATGTAAACATGTGATCTATATTATAGAGTTTCAGTGGTTCACAGCTGCTGGAAGATGAGTAAACCGGAGGGCCACATGATCAGTCACATCTCACATGAAACTTTGAACGTCTCTTCTCAGACGTCTTAATAGGCCCATAAATCACTGTTAGCATTAGGACGGAGTCTTAAGAAGTCAAACTTTCTCTGTTTACTTATTTGATAAAACACATTTCATTTCTACACACTGAGAGAACTTATTTGATTAAGTGGTCTATGCTTATGTGGCTATTTGTGTTTGTGAACTGTGATGATTTACCAACTGTTAGAATGATTCAACATAATTACGTTTTCTAACCTAGACAGAATATTTAGCATTTAATGTAATTTGCAAGAACTTTACAAAGTGCAAGCTAAAATAATATTCAATTTAAAAGTAAATCAAAGTAGATGCATCATAATAAATCTCGTTATTGTGCTCAAACTGACTGATGGAGAATTTACATTTTGCACATTAGGTGTCCCTTTTTGTAAGTCAGGACCCTTTGGTATAGATTATCAACAGCAACAATAACTTTGTGTGATCTCTGGGTTGCCTGTTGAAACCAAAGCATACAGAAATTAGGTGCTGAACACATCAGCCATATATCGAAACATTCATAAAACTCTGGATTTACCTCAAAACTTCTCTCTAGTGGAGCAGCTTTACGCCTACTTTCCGTGTGTCGTCAGTGAGAAATTACAGTAGCATAAACTGTTGCTGATTCATTGCAGAGGTCTTTGAATGTAGTTTGTGTGATAAGCATAACAAGTTATACATAGAAGAGGTAATTCTCCCACTTCTCAGAAAACCACAGTTTCCTCTACAATATTTGTTGTATTTTGCAATCTGTTGATTTGTTGCAAAAATATTAAAGAGAAGCTTCACTTAAACATTTTTTACTTATTTATGAAAATGATCAGTCACTCTGAGTTTTTCATTTAGACTGAACATGAAAATAGTTTCCTACACCTATCTACTGCATTAACTAATGATGGAAAATAGTTGAAACTATGATTTACAAATCCTGACAGATCTACGTCACACTGTCACTTAACATTCATGGACTCACCCATCTTGACTCACGACGGGGAAGGCTGTTGTTGGTTTAGCGTCCAGGAAACGGCAGAGAACGTCTGGGCTAGTAGAAGCTAACCGTTAGCGTTAGCAACTCCACCACACAGCAGAACTCCTCCAGGCTTGTGTTATTGGTGGAGATAAAACATCAACGTTGCAGAGCAAACAGAGTCAGTGGTAGAGTCATGTTGCTGTTAGCCAATCAGAGGAGAGATGTCCACATATCAGGAAGTAAGACTCCAGATCCTGTCGTCTGAAGCTACTTTCTCCTCCAGCTGAATTCTCCGTGCTGAAACAGGCGCACCAGAGCTTTTTGTCACCAGAGTACTACTTACAAGGTATTCATTCTAGTAGAGATCATTGTAAATGTATTAAAAATCATAGTAAAGTTCCTCTTTAATCTTATTTTGATCCCTCCACAGCATTATTTTAAGTTTTAAGAATAAATGTTCTGCTCTTGTACTCAGGAGGTTACTAAAGTCAGGAACTTTTAGTTCTGCCTCAAAAATCCAATCAACACAACATTAAACAGCTCAATTCAGTGTGAACAAAGGGGTGATGTATATGTGTTGGCAGTCTTGTACTGCTTTCTCCTTTTCCTTAGGTTTTAATTAGAAATGACACTGCCTCCATAAAAATAGTCGTGAGAAAATTAAACAACTTTCTTACCCAGAAGTGAAAAGCATCAGTGATACCGTGAAGATTTCTTCAAGTAAAAACGTGCATAATTGCTACATTCCGATGCAATGGGATTACCTGCGTTTTTTTAATTTTACTTTAAATGTTCAACAAATATAGTAAATTCACATTATAGAAATAATAATAAGATGCCCAGAAGCTGTGTTGTTTACATGTTTTAGAATCTCACACAGAGCTGAGCGGCTGTTTGCGAGGTGGCACTTATTCTTTCACATGAAACATTATCATTTGTGACTTTCCACACCTTCGCTGTGATCTGAAAAGAGGGCAAACGCACGTTCACGGCTGAAAGGAAATTTGAAGCCATGTGTGTAATAAATGCCTCGCGATGACATGCTGAATGTGAGTGTAAATGTGGCACCTTACAGATAAAAATAGGGGAAAATGCATGGGTTAACACACAAATGCACAAGGAAAGATATAGAAAAGGGCTTGTTTAAATATTAAGAACACTTTTTATGAATCTGATGATTCCCTTAACCCTCTACCTTCATATGATTTACGTTAGTTGAATCTTTTCTTTCAGTAACTTCTAGATAATTCTGATTTGTGTCAACAAATAGTTGCTTTCACAACCATTCTAATGATAATTTCCATACATTTAAACCGTGTTGTTAGTCACATTTGGTTAAAAAGGATTTTTAATGTTTTTTATGCATCGACATCATAATCCCTTTATTCTTTAGAAGTTTAGAAGCACTTAAATTCAAGATCACGGCTTTAGAGGGTTGTGTAGTGCAGAGAAAGAGGGAGGAGTCAAAATATTCTGCTCAGTAACTAAAGTAAATACACAAAAATGGCCAATTTGAATCTTATTATTAAAAATGATTGGTCTTATCCAATGGTGGTATTGATAATCCATTAAAGCTGAATTTCCAGTATTTTTTCATAAAGTTCCTTAGTAGTACTTTCCTGTTGTGAATGTCATGCTTATTTCTTATTTATTTTTCATTGCATTTTATTTAAACACATTATAATAATTCACAAAAATAAATTGGATGGCAACAACCTTTAAACTGATAAATGCTGCTCTGTCCTTTTTGAATGAAACAGGAGTCTTGTGGAGTCCTACATCGTGCTAATCTGTTGAAACAGGAAACAGAGAAGAATCAGTTGGTACATTTCATTTCCATTAGAGCAAACAGGGATGCTAAGTGAAATTTTGTGTGTTGCCATTTTCCCCAGAGTTAGATAAGTGGGCAAAAGCATGTTGTAACCAGCCCAGTCATTCTCCTAATCTGGCAGTATTCCATTAGCTTTAGCTTAGCATAATCACTGTAAGTGAATAGTAACAGATAGCATTTTGTGTGAAAAAGTAATGAAAAGTACTCAATAATGATCCTAATTTTTCTAGGGGAACTTGAATGATCATATTAACTGCAAATGAAAATAACAAAGGAATTACAGGAGTCGATTTAGACTACATTACGACAAAGCACCACTGTAAGCCTCCACTGCAAGGCACAAGGACATGACGCAGTGACCCCAAAAGACATCTACTTCCATAAACACAAACGTGGGACTACTAGGCTTATTCGGTAGAGTTTTTTAAAGGAACATCACAGTTAGTTGCACTAAAATGGCAAAGTACATGACAGAAGAAGTAGGTGTCTTTTGTGGCCACTGAGTCATAGCCTTGCACCTTGCAGCAGCAGCATACAGCTGTGCTTTGTTGTAATGTAGTCTTAATCAGCTCCTGTAATTCCATTGTGTCCCTTGTTATTTTCATTTGCAGTCGATATAATTATTAATTCCAATCATTAATGAGTAATTTTCATGACCATTTCATGGGAAATGCTAGCTGTTACCATTCACTTGCATTTTTTATTCTAAGCTAAAGCTAACTGAATCCTGCCAGATTAGGGGAATAGCTGGGCTTGTTACAAAATGCTTGTTCTCACTTGTCTAACTCTGGGGAATATGGCTATAGACTAAATTTCACTTAGGGGTGGAATATTTAACAAACCAAACCATCATTTTTACCTTTAACGAGAAGTTTTGTGGAACACTCCACCCTGCCCAGAGGATTTTCTGCAACAACGGTGTAATCGCCGCTGTCCTTGGGTGCCACGTTGAGCACCAGCAGGGAGCAGACGCCACACGTGTTGGTGATGTGGTAGCTGGTGTTGGTGTTGAGGCTGAGGCTGTTTTTGTACCAGGTGACATAGGGCCTGGGGTTTCCCGTCACAGCACAGCTCATGTAGCACTCGTAGCTCTCAGGACATTGGTGCATCTTTAGTGGAACAGAAAACGATGGTGGTGCCTCAAAACTGCAGCTCTTGGAAGCAGGAAGGTTTAAAGAAATCTTTTCTGGAAGCACAAAAGAAAAATAATTGTGAGCCGTAATAAAATATTATTTTATTTTACTTGTCTGTTGCTGGAAACACACTAAAGTTTGGTTTTAATGTATATTAGCCAAAAACTAACACTTGCCTTTCTTCTTGTTCACCTCCCAGGTTGCTGACTCAGATGGTTCTGAAAGCCCCATGTCATTCTTGGCATAAATCCGGAACTTATACTGCCGTCCTGGCAGGATGTTGATGGCGGTGAACTTGTTGTTGAAGAGGTGATCAGCCACTGTTTGCCAAGCGTGTTTAACAGAATCATGTTTGCTGACTACATAATGGAGTCTGTCGTCTTTCTTCTCATCTGGAGAGGGCGTCCATGTCACCGAGACTGTCCCCGACACGTTCTCCTCCAGCTCTACAGGGCCCGGAGGCTTGGGGTCATCTACAAAACAGGTAGGAAATCATTACCAATGTTTACCAGTTCCGGTGGCCTAGTGGTAGAGTGTCCGCCCCGGGACTGGGAGATCAGGGTTCGATTCCCGGTCGGGTCATACCAAAGACTTTGAAAAAATGGGACCCAATGCTTCCTTGCTTGACACTCAGCACTAAGGGGTTGGATTGGGGGGTTAAACCACCAAATAGTTCCTGAGTGCAGCTGCAGCTCACCGCTCCCCACCACGGGGATGGGTCAAATGCATGAGATGTAATTTCACCAGTGTGTGATGAATACTTGGGACTTTAACTTTACTCTTTTATCGATCATTGTTGGATGATTTCAATGGTCTGAAATCATTTCTGGGTCAAAGATAATTAGTTAAAACTCACATAGCTTGTGAAAAACATTTCACTTTAATGAATGAACAGATATGGAAGACTTACCTGTGACTCTTATCTCAACGCTGGAGGTCTCCTGACCAACAATGTTCTTGACAATAATCGTGTAGATCCCTGTGTCATAACGCTCTGATGAGGGTATCATTAACTGTGAGGATGTATCTGTGTTGCTCACTGTCACATATTTGGCTACAGGCAAGCCGTCCTTTAGCCATGTGATCTCTGGCATCGGAGATGCCTGGAAAGAGAGCGGTATGCAGATTTAGGATGTGGATTTATGAGAGTAAAACAATGTATAAAGTAATTCAATTCAATTCAGTTTATTTATATAGCACCAAATCACAAGAGTCGTCTCAAGGCACTTCACAAAGTAAACATTCCAATACAGTATAGTTCATTAAGCCAATCAATAAAACGTTACCTATATAAGGAGCGCAGCAGATTGCATCGAGTCACTGACTATTGTCAGTGTCTTTTCAGCAATCCTCATACTAAGCAAGCATGTAGCGACAGTGGAGAGGAAAACTCCCTTTTAACAGGAAGAAACCAGAGGATCCTGGTTCAGTATGAGCAGCCAACCGCCACAACTCACTTCGCTTCACTTTTGGCAAGTACCACTTTCTATCCAGGTTGGGTATGAATCAGTGAAAAGGACCAGTGTTAAAATAATTTTAATGTGTGTTTTGATGCAGTTTACTTAAGGTTGATAAATGATTAGTTAGCTTCTTAGTGGTCTAACCTGGTTGTTAGTGGCTCAGTTTAACACATGAAAGGACAAAATGGGAAGGCAAGCAATGCTTTGTTTATGTTTGAGTAAAGGAAATCCAATCAAGACAGTTGATAAAAAAGGAGTCTTGTCTTGTACTTGACCATTCAAGGACCCATCGGGGAAAGTATTTATTTCTTGCTTGAAATGAAATGAATTAATGTGTGTGTTGTGTGTGTGTGTGTGTGTTGTTTTCGTCAACAATGACGATGACTAAATTATTTCGTTGACACCCCTTTTTCTCGTAACTAAAACTGGACGCCGTTACCCGCTGACCCGCAGCACCAAGCAGAGAGCAGCCGCGGGAAGCATCGGGTAACAACGCAGCCCGCGAGTTGATAGTGACAGAGCGACATGCTGCAAAACGCCTGCTCCTTCCATATGTGAATTGTTCTCCATTTCCTCGTCTTTTCCTTCCTGTTACAGACTGGAAGGAGAGGAGTCACGTGACTCCACTTACTAGTTGTGACGGAAGGCTGAGGCCTTCCCTGGAGCAAGCTGGGCTTGGGGGGAGGTGTTCAAAAGAACACACACCTAATAATTCATAATTTAATGTTTTAATCACATCCAAACAAAAGAGTTACAAAAAAAACCACACCTCAGAGTTGTCATGACGGTAAACTTGACCTATTAAACCTAAAATGTTTTTCGTGTTAGGCTGTAAACATGTTTCTCTGATGGCATTTTTAACATGGGAGTCGATGTGAACTTGCTCCTTTGACCCAGCCCCTAGTGGATAAGGGGGGGACTGCTATTTTTCTCACTTCTGCGTTGGCTTCACGTTTGGCAGGCAGAGTTTGCCCCTTGATTAGAACTCGGTTTTGCCTCTGCACTTGGTTATTTTATTAATGATTCATTTAAGATTTGAGGCACCGTTTAGACACATTTATTGAATTAAAGTGTTATTTCTGCCACGTGACTCAGAGGAACACAAATGATACCTAACCTTTGTTTTAAAAACAAGATATGTTACCATGTTTGGAAAAATAATTACAGAACCTTGAAATTGAAGTTGATTCGCGTAGTGTTCCCCGCTCTCACCACCATGAAGTTCTTCATTTTTCTGTCAGTGAATTGAGGTCTCACTGTGAAAACAATAGAAGTGGTTTAACTGACTGAGAACCCCCCCCAAAAAAAAAGTTTTAACGACTCACCTGGAGGAGGCATTGCGATGATGTAGTTGTCCAACTCCTGAGGATGACCCTCTCCACCCTCATTGGTGGCGGTAACTCTTACCCAGTACATGGCCATAGACTTCAAACCCACAAGTGTGAAGGAGTTCATAACGATGGGGTTGGAGTTACAGCGATCCCATTCTGGGTTTTCTGCTGGTCTAAGCTCCACAAAGTATCCCTTGGCTTCGTCTTGGACGCCTTCCTCCTCAGTGGGCTTGGTCCAGCTCAGTGATAAGGTGGTGTATGTGGAGTCGGTCACCTTCAGGTCGATAACTTTACCTGGAGGCTCTGAGATGTGGCAGAAAAACACTGAAGCAAAAGAAACTGACGAGATGTTTGACCGTTTAAGCTTTGTTCATGTTTTTACTCACTCTTCGGATCTCTTGCAATCACAAATTCAGAAGGTGGACTTGGCTCTCCAGCACCCGACATATTGATAGCTGACACTCTGAACTCGTACTCAATGCCTTCAACCACATCCTTCACTGCACATTGTTTTCCTGTTGACACAAACGACGACGTGTTTAAATCATTTTGTTTTCTTACCAGTTTCACCAGATTTAAGCGAAAACCCAACATAACTGAATGTTTGAGCCGTCTAACCTTTGATGGGCTCTTCGGGGGGGTTGACCATGCCCCACAGATTACTCCCATTCTTGCGTTTTTCCACATTGAATCCCAAAAGGTTTGTTCCTCCAGTATTAGCAGGTGCAGTCCAGGCAAGATTGATGCAATCTTTGAAAGCGCTGACGATCTTTGGTGCGGATGGAGGTCCGGGGTATGCTAAACATAAATAAAAAATCCTGTCACGTAGAAAATGTTTTTTCAAACCCTTCTGAGATCACTCACCCTTCGTCCCTGCCTGGATGTCATCAGTCTCCATCATTTCACTGGTGCCGTGATCTGTTTCAGCTCTGATGTGGTAGCAGTATTTTCTCCCGTGATCCACATCGGTGTCCCTGTATTTAGACTCTGGCCCGATCTTGCCCAGCTTTTTCCAGCTGTTGCGACCAACTTGCTGGCGCTCAAGAATGTAGTCGGTCACGGGGCAGCCGCCACTGTCTTTGGGAGGTCTCCATTTGAACTCAATGCAAGAGGAGGAACTTTCAACGATGTCCACCGGACCCAGAGGTGGTGTTGGTTTATCTGTCGTGCAGAACATCAAGGCTGTGAGTATTTACAACTACCAAACATTTCAAATGGTCTTAATGGTCAGATGATGCTGTTTTCTTTTTCAAGCACAGTGATGAGATATTACCTAACACTATAAGTTGCGTGATGGCCTCAGCTGTTCCACATTCATTTTTAATTTTGATTTTGATTGCACCGCTGGCTTTGCGTTGGCACTTGGTGAGTAGGAGTCTGCTATGGGTGGAGGTCTTCTCGATCTTGATATTAGTCTCCTCCATCAGCTCTTCACCATCATTGTACCATTGAATTTTCATTGGCTCTCGGCCAACAAATGGCAGCTTGAAGGTTGCATCTTTTCCCGTTTTGATTGTAACCGGTTTCATGAAGTCAGCGAGGTCATCGGAGTTGATTCTTGGAGGATCTAGTTAAGAAACAAAACCAGATCTAAAATATTTTTCTAAACTGAAGCTGTTTTGGTAATCCAAATGTCTTGCATGTTTTTATCTTGGCTATTTTCCTTGATATTACCTTCAACAAGCAGCATGGCTTCAGTTTTACGACCATCAGCTTCACATTTATACTTCCCAGCATCGTCCTCATTGCAGTTTTTGATAATTAATTTGCGATACGCCCCGTCTTTAACAATACTCATGTTGTCTGCCTCTGTTATCTGAAATGGAGACGCACACATAAGCATCCTAACATCTCAGAGGTTTAAAGCTGAGACTTGTTTTGTTCTGAACCTCTTGTCCATCTTTGTACCACACAGCTTCACCATCTTCACTGCTGAGCTTGCAGAGCAGCTCTGCATCCGTGCCAATGATAGCGGTTACATCTGAAAGGCCGCTGGTGAAGAAAACCCCTGGGTCTAAAAAACAAAACACAACCTTACAGTTCATCTGAGATTCACACAGAATAATGGTAAAATCAATGATCTGATGCATCTCACCAACAACAGTTTCAGGAACTAGTGGGCCCGTTTTCACTCTTTGCCTCTTTTCTTGAACTGGCTCCTCTTCTGCCTCTTCCTCCTTAACGGGTGCAGGTTCCTCCTGTTTCGAATCTTTCACCTCTTCCTGCTCTACAGGTTCTAATTGTGCTGCTTTTTCTTCCACTTCTGCTTTTGGCTCTGCTTTTTCTGGAGCCAGTGTCACTGTTTCAGCTTCTGGTTCAGGTTCAGGTTCACACTCAAGGGTTTCTTCCTCTGCTGCAGCTTCCTCCTCCGCTCTTTCCTTTGCCTTTGCTATCAACTCCTCTCTCTCTTTTTGTAACTTGTCCTGTTGCTCCTGTGCAATCCTGAGGAGATCATCTCCTCCACCACCTGCACGAGTTGTCTTACGAGCTTTCTTCTTTCCAATCATGCTCGGATCCTTGTCAGCTAATTAAGAAAACATATCCACAGGAAAGTGGTGATGTTTCACCCAATTTAAATGTATGCATTCATACATTTGTTCTATTGTTGCTTTGATGTAGGTATTAATTATTTAAAAAAACTACCTGGAGTAAAAGTCTTAAAACAATAAATTTTAC
The DNA here is from genome assembly GCA_006937985.1 of Aphyosemion australe. Taxonomy (NCBI): domain Eukaryota; kingdom Metazoa; phylum Chordata; class Actinopteri; order Cyprinodontiformes; family Nothobranchiidae; genus Aphyosemion; species Aphyosemion australe. Next base: position 1,187,397 of record SSNS01000041.1, read on the forward strand.
TTGAAAAAAATGTCCAACAAAATCTTGCACAGGCATAAACCAAGTTTGACTATCTGTCAACAACATTTGCACGACTACTAACAATTATTGTAGGAACAATTTGTTCTATTGGTTAGGGCACAATCTGAGGTTATAAGACCATACCTTCCACTATGAGCCAGGCATTGCAGGATTTAATTCCAGCCACAGCTGCGTAAATTCCTTTGTCCAGTAGCAGGCAGTCCTTCACCACCAAAGTATGAATCAGCATGTCTTCTGAGACGGTTATATCGTATTTGTCTCCTTGCTCCAGTGGGTTGTTCTTCCCCATCCAAGAGATTTTTGGCATTGGATGTGAGAGCACACACTGAAACACGGCATCCTCTCTTTCCTGCGCGTTCACATCCTGAATCTTAACCAGGAAGTCCACTGCTGGAACTAAGCAAAGCAAAAACAACTAACGTTAAACTCACCATCACTAGTGTCAATGTTGAGTAGTTTGCATCTTTTTTTTATTTGCCTACTTTTTAATTCAGTTGAAAAGATCTTGACTCCATCTATTTCCAGTTGGTACATTCCAGCATCTTCAGGATCGACACCATTAATGCTGAAAACAAACTTCTTTCCCACTCGTTTAAGTCCGTGTTTTATGTCTGTGTCCACGTCAAAGGGAATCATTACTCCATCCTAAATGTTTCCACAAAAAGGTGAAAAACACAGTTTTAATATATGCTGGTGAAGGTTCTCAGTCATCCAGGTCAGGTCATGGTAATCCAAAGGGGTTCGAATGAAGGAAACTGAGCAGCTTTGTCAATTCTGACTGGAATATAGGAGGGTCAAGCTTAGAAACTGTAGCTGTTTATAGGTAGTTTCAGCTCATTAAGCAACAGTAGACAGCTACAGTTTATAAGCTTGACCCTCCCATATTCCGGTCAGAATTGACAAAGCTCCTCAGTTGCCTTCATTCGAACCCCTTTAGATTACACTTTTAATCTATTAACAAAAAATACAACTCAGTGCTTTCAATTAGAGCTTTTGAAAAAAAGACATCTCACCTTGAATAAGAAAATTTTGCTGTTAGGGTCTACGAGTGACATTTCAAGTTCAAACTCTGCAGCACCGCTGGGCTTCAGTTCAATGGGCTTCAGGTTGCAGAGTCTTTCAACAACCTATAGTGATAAAAAAATTTAAACCAAATGTTTATTCAGTGATGTTTAAATATAACGGATAATATATAGTTTAAGAGCTTTTTGCAGAAAAATGACGTGGACACAAACCTGCTCCTGCTCCTGCTCCCTCTCAAGTTTCTTTTCGTTTAGTTTTTTCAGCATCCACCGGAAATCGGTGATACCATATTGTGCACAGATGCCCTCATAATCCTTTTTGTCAGCGCTTAATAACAGTTCCCAAAACCTGTCATCAATCTCTAGCTTATTCTCTTCTTTTGCCGCTACGTCCGTCCTCAAAGAAAAAATAAATGCATCAAAGAAAATAAAAATACAGACATTAAGCAGAACTCGTGCAGTTGCTTCCATCTTACCTGTTTCTTAAGGTTTTTTTAAAGTCTTCAGGTAACTCCCGAATTGCTAAAACACAACCAGCATCATCATTAGAATTATTTTGTAACTCAGTAACGGTTAGTTTCCGGTGAACTAGAGACTGCGTACCTGTTCTTGATTGTTGCATGGCTTTATTCTTCTTAAAGCCAACTAAATAAAGCAAACTCAAATGAAATGAAATGGGAATTTAGTTTTTAGTGTTCAGATTTTACTGAATCATTCATATCTAACCTTCGATGACGTTGAGAGCAACGGTCACAACGGCTTTTCCAAACTCGTTTTTTGCGTAACACTTGTAGGTATCCGCTTGATCCACGCTAACATCGGGCATCTATCAAACCATAGATACGTGTCTGCTTTTTACAAGTTCTATGATGCTTTAAACAGTCGTGACAGAAAAAGATCCTACCTGTAGTTGGTGTTCACCAGAAATCTTATCAAAAACACATTTGTATCGGTCCTCGTGGAGCTCTCCGTTATTCCTCACCCAGGTCACAGTTGGGTCTGGGTTACCAGTAATGATGGCTCTGAAGATGGCCAGTTTTCCTACAGAATGGACACCAAAAGACTTTGATGTGATTCACACAAAAAATGTGTTTGTGTGTATTTAGGTGTGTTGCATCACCTTCTTGAATAGTGAGTGCGATCGGTTTCCGGGTGAAATCTGGGGTGGACATTCCTGCAGGGAGCTTTTCCACATACTGAGTGATCATAACTCCAGGCACTCGTGACTTCATTTTAATTTTCACTGTCATTAAAAAGAACATTTGAGTAAAAACATTTGTTTTTATGTTAGTTGGATGGAATTTTTCCGTTTTCCTTTGTGCGTTTGGAGCGACTCACCCTGCCCGGGAGCAGTGGGATGCTCATCCTTAGCTTTGCAAATCTTTAACATCTTGACACCAACTTCCCTGTTTAAATAAACGGGTTTAGTTGGTTTTAGTTGACTTCAGGCTGATGATTTGGCTCGTCTGTCATTCTCAACCACGAGAATTCCCGACTGCCTCACAGGAAATTTATGACCATCAGATGTTCGGAATTGGCTCCGGGTATCACTTATCTACGCTGAAACTTGAGGTGTAAGGTGGAGAACATTTTTAGGAAATGTGATGTTGATGTAAACAATTTTATCCCACAATTAAAAAATAATATAAAGATTTTTGTTTTACCAAAGTAAGAAGAAACACATTTCTGTGGTTCGATGTCACAAAAATGGCCGACTACACGTTTATCTCAGGTCACAGTTTAGTAGCTAATAATTCACAAATAAAAAACACAATCACTGTTTATGTTAATATAATTGTATTAATAAAGTTACCTTTAAATAGTATCGTTTAGGAGAAAGATTCAAAATAATACATCACGGTCAAGTTTTATTCTTTTAGAAAAGCTTTAAAACCATCAGAAAAAAAAGTCCGATGCTTCAGCTTCATTAAGATTTTTATCTTTAGTGGTTAATTTCTTAAGTAATGAATATCTACTGGTAAAAATGGGAATTAAACACCTTCTTCTTGTTTTCTAAGCAGCTCAGTCCTCACTGGCTTTTACTCTTTTTGGAAAAAAATAGTTCAGTGACGGGATCCTTGTGGTCTTTAATTATACATAATAGCTACTTAAACTATTACAAGTGAATATAAATAAAAAAAGGATCAAGCAGAGTTCCCACAGTTAATGAAGTGTGTGCATATTTAAAAAATCCGTGCACATGCTGAGCTACAGCGGAGCTAAATCTGTCTGAGAGCGAAAATAGCTTAGCCTAGGGTGTTATGAGTGAACTGATTTATGAATGCCAGGTTTGTCACTTAAATTTCACGGCTCCCTTTAATAACAGAACATGCTCTCTTACTTATTTTTGTGTAATTAAATGGTTTTCAGTAGGTCTAAAAGTTTTGCAAAGGACTGTTTCCCTTGGGGGGGGGAGTGTGGAAGGGATGCTACTGAAGAAACGAGACTGTCTTTAATTTAATTCATTTTAATATGATTTACTTTATTTATTATAATGGTGTCATTGATTATTATTTTAGTCAGGATTTTGTTTTTCACATTACTGTTACACCAAGAAATTTCTAAATTAAAAAAAAAAAAAAAAAGGTTTTAAAAGATTTAATTTTTCATTATTAGAATTTAATTATATTCATATAGGAGGAAAAATATAAATTTTTTTTTACAAAGTAGTTTAAGATAACTGGTTAAACTCTGAATTATTTATAGTATTGCAAAACACACAAATAAGTACTCAAAACAAAGTTTTGAACATCAAATATCTAAAAACATGCTATAAGTGCAACAAATTCTGCTTTTTTAATAAGTACTTACTGTTTATTCTAGTAATCTTCTGAGCTCTGCTGTGCGTCGGTCAGTTTCCCTCTGGTTCTTGAACGTGGACTCTTCATTTTAAGAGGCCATAAAGATTTTCATGACCCTCAGAGTTACCCAACCCGCTGCTTTTCGATCGCAGTTCATGGAGATAGGTTTACGCCATGATACCTGGTACTAAAGGACTAAAGGTTCTTTAAAGGGTTGCCTCCAGTAGAGGCAGAGGTGCGAGATGATCTGCTTGCCTTGGTTTCTGTTAGTCATCCATTTATGAGATGTAGATCTCTTTATGCAATAAGAAATATGGATTTGCTTTAAACCTTGAAGATCAGAAATGGGAAGATAAGCTCAAAAACCAACATTTCTCATAAAAAAGATGCAAAACTTTGTCAGTGAAATGCATTTACTTTGAATCTTTTCTTGAACTTGAAACTGAAACGCGACCCTGCTCCTGTCGGTCACATTTTTGTTCTCAGTGTTCCTTTTTTCCTTCGTGGCACTAAACTTGGAAAGATGTCTGACCCCGCAAACACGCGCTCAGACCCGTAACATAAGAAGGCCGCACATAAATTACTAACATAAAGTTTTACAAACAAGCAGCATGGAACTCGAAGCTTACCAAACTGAAACTTTAAACAATTTTTTTTTCTTTTTTGCATGAGTGGCAACGTTTAAAGTGTCAAAAAAGCTTTTGCTAAATATCTTCAATAAATTCACATCAAAATGTAGTTTTAAACATTTATTTATGCAGCTGAAACCCACACAGATGTGCCAATGCACGCAAACAATGATGAGTATTTTTTAAAATTTCAAATGAGATTATTTTCTGATTTAAAACATTGCAACATGACGGTGGCAATGAGAAACTAAAATGAGCCTTGGAGAATTTATGAATATAACAAAAGCAGTCTGATCGAAAATGCAAAACAAAACCCAGAACTTTCTCAACTTGTTCCTTAGCACTCTGACCATGTGGGGACGCTTTTCCCACTGAGGTGTCATTGCAAGATGTCCATTGGATGTTTAGGAGGGAGGGGTGAAGCTTCGTACACATCCAACAAAATCAAGCTCCCTTTTGACATGCGTTGCCATTTCACCTTGTTTCCCCGCTAACGCATTTAAAAAATGACTGGCACATAACAAACGGGAAGCATTTTCTATTTTTCCAGATGAACTTTAAACCTTCAAACTGGTTTTCAAGTTTCAGGTTGATGAATTAGCGCAATCGAAATCAAGTTGGCATCAACTTAGTTTTTAAGTGCCAACACTTGAAGACCTAAAGCTTTGTTTTGAATTTACCTAAACACTTTGCAGTTTGTAAACAAACATTTAACTTGAAATGTAAGTTTTCACCCGATTTTTATCATAGCTTGCTCTGAAAGATGTGCAGATTCCAAACACCCTTGTGTTTTGCTCTTCTGTTTCACTTATTCTGCAAAATTGAACAAAAATAGTAATTAGTTTCAGAATTTGTAAAATGTGCATCATGCAAAACTCAAACAAATGGTGAAAGACTCGCCTCTGACTGAGAGTTTAGTTGAGCTCTCTGCCCTTCCTAGTGGGCTTTCTGCAACAACCTTGTACTCCCCGGTGTCTTTGCTTCCGACTCTCAGTATAAGCAGAGAACAGACTCCACAGGTGTTGGAGATGAAGTAGTTAGTGTTGGTATTAAGACTGATGTTGTTTCGGAGCCACGTCACATGAGGTGTTGGGTCTCCTTTCACGGCACAAGTCATGTAGCACTCATATCCTTGAGGTGCGGTGTGCAATTTTAGTGGGACGAGAAACTTGGGAGGACATTGTAAGTCGCAGACCTTTGACTCGGGCATCTTCACAATAAATTTTTCTGCAGGGAAACATTCGTTGTTAAAAACATAAAGGTGCAATATGTAAGAATGAAGTAGGAATGACATCCTGTGGTTGAATTTGGGTACTGCAGTCCATGTTTCTAAACAGAGTGACTCACAACTGTTCAGTCAGTTTCATGGCTGTTGCAAGCTATGAATCAGAGCCAGAAGATCATAGATGACGAGTCATACACAGTAAGTTGATAAGTAAGTAAATAAATATCGAGTTGTTAGTAAACTATTTGTTTCTAATTCACCGTTAGCATTGTTAGCTCAACGTTAGCCTCTAGCCTTCTTCCTCCAATATTAGATTAAAACAAAAAGGATGCCGTGGCTTTATTGGGGTATCAGAAATAACTTCTGGGTTGCTCCTGTTACTGAATTTTGTATTTTAAACAACTCTGAAGCTTTTTGTTCACCGTTGTTGACGTACAAATGCTGACGCAGCAGCACTTACTGCACAGACTCTGCAACCCCACAGACTCACAGAATCTAAACAAAGACTAGGTCCCTCTTTGGCCATTTTGAAATGACAAAAACTTGCAACCCACTATCTGCCTGAGATCAATGTAACCTTCCTTCCAACATGATTGAGACATTAGACTGTTTTGGAGTTATTTAACTGTGAAATTCTTCCATATTGTACCTTTAAGAAAAAGCGTCATTCAACACTTTCAGGAAGATTTCTTTATAGTGCAAAATGTGGGGGGAAAAAACACGAGCTTTATTTGTTTTCTAGTACCTTTTTTAGCAGGAATCAGCCATTTTGGTGACTCTGAATGTTTCGAGGAGCCCATGTCATTCTTTGCATAAACTCTGAACTTGTATTCTCGGCCCGGCATGATGTTACAGGCTGTGAATTTATTGTTGAAGATTCTATCAGCCACAACGTGCCAGGTTTTTTTGACCGAGTCACGTTTTGTCACCATGTAGTGTAGCCTGTCATCTCGCTTCTCATCAGGGGACGCGGCCCATGAAACGGTCACAGTGCCGGGCACGTTTTCATCGAGCTCCACTGGACCTGGAGGCTTGGGCTCATCTGGAGTTAAAGCACATTTTTCTCTTTTCAATCTAAGAGTAGAGTTTTGAATACAGTAAGAAAGCACAGTAGTTTATAGAACGCACCCGTGACTCGAATTTCAATGCTGAACATTTCTTGACCCACAATATTCTTGACTACGATGGTGTAAACTCCTGTGTCTGAACGCTCAGCTGAAGCAATCAGGAGCTGGGATGTACCCTCGGATGTACTGATGGTCACCTTTTTAGACACGGGGCACCCGTCTTTCAGCCAGATCACATCTGGCCAAGGTGATGCCTACACAAAAATACAAAGACAAACATTTTCTTGAATTTGCATGAAGAGAAAATATAAGCATGGGTTTAATTATACGAATCACTCAAGTACCTCAAAGTTAATGTTGACTCGTGCAGAATTTCCTGCTCTCACAATCATAAAGCTCTTGATTTTGGTGTCGGTGAATCGTGGCCTGACTGTAAAAACATTAGTGACATTTGTTTATGCAAATAATGTGTGCTGTCTTTAAATGTAATTTTAGAGCTCCTCTAAGCACAAAATTACATTTACCAGTTTGATTTATGCATACATTTACTTACCAGGAGGGGGCATGGCAAGAATGTAATTGTCTAGTTCCTGAGGCTCTCCGTGTCCACCATCATTAGTAGCAATGACTCTCACCCAGTACATGGCCATGGACTTCATGCCCTTCGCTGTATATGTTGTCATGGTAATTGCATTAGCGTTGCATCGATCCCATTCTGTATTTTCTGCAGGTCTGATCTCCACAAAATATCCTTTTGCTTCATCTTCAACCCCCTTCATGTCCTTGGGTTTGGTCCAAGACAGCGACAGGGTTGTGTAGGTGGAATCTGTCACTTTCAAGTCAAGCACTTTACCAGGAGGCTCTGTAAACACGAAATTCAGTGTCAGATTTTATTATGTCACACTAATACATCATGCAGTTTTGGAATTATGACAGCTCTATTATGTTTTCAAACCTACTTTTAGGGTCTCTGGCAAACACAAACTCAGATGGTGTGCTGTATTCACCGGCTCCAGAGTTGTTGATTGCAGATACACGGAACTCGTATTCCATGCCTTCCACCACATCCTTAACAGGACATTTATTACCTGCAGTGCAACCATTGATATATAAAACGTTTATCATAACAGCAGTGATTAGAAAGCAAATAAAAAGTAGTGGAAGATGACCTTTGATCATCTCATTTGGTGGGTTGACCAGGCCCCAGAGGTTGCTGCCCTTCTTGCGTTTTTCTAGGTTGTATCCCAGGATACTGGTACCACCGGTATCAGAAGGAGGAGACCAGGTGAGGTTGATGCAGTCCTTAAAGGCACTGACAACCTTTGGTGCTGATGGAGGTGCAGGGTATGCTGAAAACACAAAAGGATGGATTCTATAATTATTTATTGATTGAATAATTTATAGTAAACATTGTTTTGATGAGGAGAGCGGTACATTTTTAACCTGACTTTACCTTTTGTCCCAGCTTGAATGTCCTCTGTTTCCATCAGATCACTGGTGCCCATTTCAGTCTCCACCTTGATCCGATAGCAGTATCTACGGCCATGATCCACGTCACTGTCCCGGTATTGGGCAGCTGGACCAATTGGCCCCACCTTCTTCCAGGTGTTTCGGCCAATTTGCTGTCTTTCAAGAATATAGTGTTGTATCTTGCAGCCACCAGCGTCTTTTGGTGGTCTCCACTTAAAGTCAATTACAGAAGAACTGGCATCAACAATCTCCAAAGGTCCCATCGGAGGTGTCGGTTTATCTGTCAGATAAGCAACACGGCTTGATAAATATTAACTTGTGTCTAGATTTAACATTTAAATTGACTCCATGTTTGAGTTCTGTCAAAATCTGTCCTTTACATACCCAACACGTTAAGTAGGCTGATGGCTTCAGCAGTGCCAAACTCGTTCTTGAGTTTTATCTTGATTTCACCACTGTCTTTACGCTGAAGCTTCAGCAACAGCAAACGTGTGCTCCCTTCTGAGGTCTCAAGCTTGGTGTTGCCTTCATCTGCGAGTTCTTCCCCCTCGCGGTACCACTGGACTTTTATAGGCTGTCGTCCAATAAAAGACACATTGAAAGTAGCCTTGTGTCCCTTTTTCACAGTAACAGGATTTTTAAATGCTTCTAACTCCTCTGCGACAAATCGAGGCGGATCTGAAATCAACAAAATACCGAAAGACATTCAAGTTTATTATTTTACAAGTTACTGTTGACAAAAATAAAAAAAAAAATAAGAGTGGCATGTTTAAAGGGACACTAGTCAGTTTTGGCTTGTTTTTAGCACCCCCTAGTGTTCGTCGGCGAAAGCGAAAGTAAAACTTATCTCTCTTCGCTGTGCGTTGGTCTTTTTAACACCTTAATCTAACTGCTGAAATGTCTCCTCAGCCTTCATTAGTGTCTACAGGAGCGGTTCATCACTAAATCAAACACATCAGCTGTGTTCATGATCTAAAACATGCAGGAAACATGCTGGAAGCAGACTGCAGAGCCAGGTAGGGCAAGCTGAATTTTTCTAAGTCCCAACAGACCGGACCGGCAACTGTGTAGTTGCAAGTGGAATATTCTGACCACAGGGGTCGACAGGGGATGGGTGGCCTTTCATTAACCCTGTAAAGGGTCATTTTAGCACATACTGGCTCAAGAAAATGATTTAAAAATATGAAAAAGTTGCAACGTGTCCCTTTAACAGTTCAAAACATGATCTGTGGATACACACTCCGGAATTATTTAAATGTGTTCAGCAACAATTGTACATTGTTTTTGCATATGTTTTTACCCTCAACAGCAATGTCAGCCTCTGTCTTTCGCCCATCTGCTTCAAACTTGTATGTCCCAGCATCATCTTCTGTGATTTTGAGAATTTTCAGTCTGTGGAAGCATCCATCCTTTGAAATTGTTAGATTCTCAGATGATTTAATCTGGAAAAACAACAAGAAAATGTTTTAGTGATTTTATTGGTTTAGTAACATTCAGGAGAAACATTTGACAATGTGACTCGGTGCTCACCTCAGCGCCATCTTTGTACCAGATCCCTGCACAGTCTTCTTTGCTAACTTTACACTCCAGCTCTGCTGCTTCTCCAATAATGGCTTTGCAGTCAGAAAGGCCAGCTTGGAAGTGAACCCCTGGGTCTGAGAGGTTATTAACGAGTAAATTAGTACACAGAGATGTTCCATGGCTTGCTAACCTATACACAAGAGAGTTTTGTTTTTGAAAGTTCTGTAGCTGTGGCATAACGATTACCATAAATTAATTTATTATAGCACAGATAATTCTCTTGAATTATATACATAACCTAGAAATCTAGACAGAGCAGAAGCAAAAGGATTTTGCTCTGCAGGTCGGTCGAGCCACGCTCCATTGGAGCCTCAGCCCGAACAGTCTTGCCAATCACAGCGCTCAGTTGGTTTGGTAGGCAGGATTTTGCGACTGAGTGAAAAAACAAAGATGGCGGTGACTCATTTGAAACAGCTTTGGCATCAACTTTGGACTGTGTGGACTTGGACTTTTCTTTGAGTCAAGAGCAGATAGAGGTACTTAAGTTTATTTAGAAAAACTATGTATTTGCATCTTCTTCGACAGTGTATGGCGGACTGCCCCATTGACTGACATCCGTAGCGGTGAGTATGTCATGGTGTTTGTTGTCCAATAGCATGTGGAGACAGTTTGAAATACAACCGTAGATTTCGCCCAAAGACTGAGCTCTAAGGGTAGTGGCCAGACTACATATTCACATATAAAGGGTGGCTTGTCAGGCTACTAATAAGCAAACTCACCTCATAGTTTATATCTCTATTACACTCTTAATGTTAAATGTATGGTGTATTTTTGATAGCAATCTCATATGAAGAAATACATATAATTATATTTAAGATTTAGCCTTTATTTGCACTTGAAGACACCTTCCTCATTAGGACAATTCTTAAACGTCTTGCTTCGAAGAGGCTTTTTCCCCAACGTCATAGCGATGAACTCTTGCTAAAGCTCTACTGAAAGTCCCCGGTGGTGTTTCATTTGCCTCTGTTCACTTAGTCTTGACAGAAAGACAGCCTATTAAGAAATGAAATCTCCTTCTCAGTACTGGCAGTTCCGTGGCCATCTGAAGAATTTATTAGTTTGTCGTGAATTCTGTCCTCAGTGAAATTAAAAAAGAAAAAAAAAAAAGGTGTTTGAGAGTAGCGGCTCCACAAGGTCAGCTCAAGTTGGTCTCTGCTGTCCGGCTTTGTAAAAGTGCATCTATACAGTGAAACACGTGTTTCAGCTGCAGTATCAGGAGCAGAATCTCTTCCACTCCTCTGCATGGAAATCATTTCCTTCAATGCACCGACTCATCCTGAAGTCATGTTTATAAAAGCAAGCAATGATGTTAACATAGATGCACATAAAGCATAGATGCATCTAATGTTAGAAACACACAAACACACACAGCGTGACACAAATGGTACATTTTCTGCTGAAAACCAACCTGTAGGTCAAAGAAACAATATTAAATGATAAATAAGACCGATGACAAATGAGTAAGAACATGTCAGATACAGTAAAGATTAAAAGACAGGAATGCATCTAATTTCATGAGCATCACTTTCAGCCCCGCCCAGGGTTAAAGCAACACACATCTTTTTTGTTAACCCTCAAATCACCGTATAATTCTTCCATTCATCCGATGACTTTATGCAGTGACGATGCCTCCCGTGCAGCAGTCGATTCACTGCCCTGAAGTCTTACCACTAACTGTCTCCTCCATCAACGGGCTGTGCCATGCACGACCTGAATGGCTGCCAGCTGCTGCTGGCTCACCTCCATCTGCACCCACACCATTTTCAGGAGATTCATCACATCAGGCTGCTGGCCCGCAGCCAGTTTCACCCCTGGCATCGATTTCTTTCACTGTTTTTTTTTTTTTTTTTTGCTTTCACTTTTAAGGGATCTCATCATAAATGTCATCTTTCCAATGTTTCTCATTTGCTGATGGGTATGCCTTACAAATAACATAAAAAAGAAAAAGAAACCTGTAATAATAGCAGTTAAAAAGTTTCTATTCCAAAGAGAATCTCATTACAAGAAACAGAATTAAAGAAAATGATGAAACCCGTTCTCTCTTTTGGAAACCATTTAAAACTACTTAGCTACTTTTTAAAGTGTTAAACACAACTAACACTTCTGATTTCAATTACACAAAATTACGTTGACATTGTCCATTTACAGTCCTGTCAGCATGCCTACAAACATGAAAGCGGCATTGTTATGTATTAGTGTTGTCACGGTACCAAAATTTCAGTATTCGGTACCAGTACCAGTGAAAATCCACGGTTCTCGGTACCAAACAAAAATTTCATTTAGACTAAATTTTCCAATAAAAACATTAATTTTCCTGTAAAGTGCCTTGAGATGACATCTTTTGTGAATCAGTGCTGTATATTAGAAAAATTAACTGAATTACTATTGTACTACTATCATAACATGTTTTTAATGCACTTTTATTTAATCAAAATGTGTTTTTGTTCATATATTTTTGTAAACCTGCTAGTTATCCAGACTAGAACCTCTAGTTAGAACAGCTTTTCTGACAAACTGATTTTAAGGACATAAACACTGACTGAGCCATACATGGTTGTTCATCTTTTGGATACACATTACAATCATTAAAAAAAGAAGAACTCCGGTCTGTGAGCAGTCAACGCCTTTATGTCATCCTGTTTGTTTGTTTGTTACCCTAATTAAACGTATAGGAGATGTAAATAGTTAATAAAGACGATGGTGTATTCACACCACACTCTATGTAGTACTGATTCTGACACATATGCGAATTTTTTGAAAGCGACTAGTCTGAACGGTCATGTCGCATTAAATCCACCTCCTACGTCACTGATCAGCGGAGGTGAGCGTCGTGTCAGGACGTTCCTGATGACAAGCGCTGACAGAGGGATTCAGGGGTCTGTGGGACGTCCTGTCAAGTTTTGGAATTAAAAATACAAGAAAGCATGAGAACGGGAGGTGCTGCTGGAGCGAAGCATCTCTCCTGTCGGTCTCCGTGACAGCGGGGCAGGGGGGTCTCCGTGAATGAACTTTATTTACCACATCAGCTGGTCCACCGCTCGCCGTCACTCTGCATTCTGCACGCGCCCAGTAAATGTGCGAATCATGCGCATCAAGGATCCGGGTTTAGACGGGTCCTCGGTACTACCGGTACCTGCGAAATCTTGGTACCGTGACGTTTACATTTTTGTAGTACCGGGTCGGTACCGAAGTACCAGTTCTTTTGACAACACTATTATGTATGACACACCACAGTACACATCTGTTCATAAAACTTTTAGAAATGGGAGGATGTGGAGCTTTGAGGAGCACAATCCTAGAATCATCTCTACAGAAAACAAACATGGATGAACTTTGTGTTTTTTGTTTGAAGGAGAAACAAACTTGATTCCTTGTTAAGTTCCAGAATAAAATGACACAAATGGAATCCTTACCTATAACTGTGTCTGGGACCAGAGGACCAGCCCTTATTCGTTTCTTGCTTTTTCCTCCTCCTCCTTCTTCCCCTTCCTTTTCTTCATCTTCTCCTGCTTCTCCCTTACCTCCTTCTCCTCCTTTAACTCCTTGTCCCCCTTCCCCTTCTCCCTCTGCTTCTTCATCTGAATCATCAAAAAAATCCTCGTCTTCTTCATCAAAATCTTCTTCCCAATCTTCACCCTCAGCACCGTCAGCTCCACCCCCAGGTGCAGTGACATCTTTGAGTCCTCCTTTACCTGCAGCTGCAGTACCACCTCCATGCTCAACACCTCCTGCACCAGCCCCTGCAGCTCCACCTGCAGCACCTCCTGCACCAGCTGTTGCAGCTCCACCTGCAGCATCTCCTGCACCAGCTGTTGCAGCTCCACTCGCAGCACCTCCTTTACCAGCCCCTGCAGCACCTCCTGCACCAGCCCCTGCAGCTCCACCTGCAGCACCACTCTTGCCCCCTGCACCAGCTGCAGCACCTCCCGCAGCTTCACTTACTGCTCCACCTGCAGCTCCACCTGCAATGCCTTTGCCAGCACCTTCACTGTTATGAACTCCTTCACCCCCACCTCCTGTTGCTCCACCTGTAGGAGTTCCTGCAGCAGCATCCCCCGTTTTCTTTGCTTTTCTTATGGCTCCATCTTTGCCAGCAGCTGCTCTTTTTGCCCTTGCAGCCTCTCTGGCTGCAGCTTTTGCAGCAGCTTTAGCAGCAGCTTTGGCCTCCGCCGCTGCCTTTTTGGCTGCTTCTTTTTCAGCTCGAGCAGCTTCTTCTGCCGCTTCCTTCTCTGCTTGAGCTTTTTTGGCAAGTTCCAGTTTCTCCTCCATTTCTTTCTGGTACCTTTCTTGTTGTTCTTTAGCTATTCTCAGAAGTTCGTCATCATTGCCGGCACCAGCAATGGTAGTTTTCCGAGTTGCCTTCTTGGCTTTTTTTGCAGCATCTTTGTCAGCTATGGAAACACAATGTTGTTATGAACACTTTTAAATTTGATATTCAGCATTATGCTAACCTTTTATCAGAAAATAAATGATAACACAAAAGTTTTCTCACTTTCAACAACAAGCCAGGCGTTGCAGGACTTGATTCCTGCCACTGCAGCGTAAATACCAGCATCCAAAGGCACACAGTCCCTCACAATGAGCTTGTGGATGAGCTTATCTTCAGATGCTATGATCTCATGTTTCTCACTGTTTGACAGCAGTGCACTTTTCCCGTACCATTTGATCTCATTCATAGGTGCAGTGAGAACACACTGAAAGAGGGCGTCCTCTCTTTCTTCTGCTTTGACCTCTTGTATTTTAACAGCAAAGTCAACTTCTTGCACTGAAAAGTAAAAGAATACAAAACTGAAAAGTAATAAAATTACCTTTTTACAACTGTTTAATGTCACTTTTAGTTGGTCAGTTTTTTTTATTAATTAAATTGGTCTAAAAAAAGCTAAAATAAAATTTCACACAATCGCAGATCCTCGTCAAAATTTTATTTTGTCTTTTTAATAATGAATTTTTCAAATTGCTGCATATATATTCATGAAAAAGAGTGCAACAGATTTCCTTAAATCAAACTTTACGTTTTAAGATCTAAAATGCAAATAATCATCATACCCAGCCTTTCCATTGGATGCTTAAGTGGCGTCTAACGTAATAGAGGCATTTTATTCATGAGCTCCCTTCCAACAGGTAGCGTTTCAGATGCAAAATGGGAGCGAAAGCGTTCCACATAGCTTGTACCGCAAGATCACAAAATCACGGGAGAATTGCAACACTACGCGTGATTTTGGCAGTTCACACGATAACAAGCAAGAAGGAAAGCTGCATGTATCCAAAAAGGTCTGTGGTTTATTTTATGTTCCGTTTACCTCGGCTACGGAGGTTTCACAGGAAATGACGTACGTTTTTTTACTAGTTAATCGACTGGAAATCTGCATGTGACTTTTATTTTGAAAGTTTTCAGATGTTTTACACTGCTTTTGGGTTTGATTTCCTGTCTGACCTGATCTGAACTGCAGAGTTTGACGTGTTCTGGAAGTGGAGTTTGTAAAAAAAATAGACTTGAAACGTAATAAACGTTGCAGCTGATGGAAAGGAGGGGGTTCGATATTTAAATTTTCCGCTTAATAATGAACTTTGATTTAACTGGACCGCACCTTTAAAATCAGTGGAGAACACATTGACTCCCGCAACATCCACTGAGTACAGCCCACCGTCGTCCTTCCCCAGGTTTTTAATCGTGAAAATGTACTTTTTGCCCACTTGCTTTAAACTGTGCTTCATCCCTTCACCCTCTTCTTTGGTGAATGGAACCATGACACCATCCTGCAAATCAACAAGACATGTTAACATTCTTCACAGATTTAAATACAATCTTAAAACCGACGTTTATGCCTCACCTTGTACAGAAATATTTTACTGCTCGGGTCCGTAAGGTCCATGTCTAACTCAATAGTTGCACAGTCATCATCTTTGACCTCAATGGGTTTCAGGGTCCTGATATGTGTGATGAACTAGTAAAATAAACGAGGAAATTGAAATTACTGCATGAATTAATGATGGAGTAGACATAAGTGATGCTGACAGAAGGAATAACTCTATGAAATAAGTATTTACAGACAGTCATGTACCTGTGCAATCTCCTCCTCTCGCTCCTTTTTCATTTCAGTAAGTTTCTTCAGCATCCCACGGAAGTCCGTGAGGCCGTACTCAGCACAGATCTTTTCATAATCTTTCTTTTCTGCACTAAGCAGGATTTCCCAGACCTTTTCACCTGCATCCATCGGCTTCTCCTCCCGTGTTCCATCTGGATTACTGCAGAGTAAACAACTGTGATGATTTCTGCTACATCAGATGTGCTTTGTTAAAAAAACACTCAAGCTTTCAGCGTTTCACTCACCGTGTTTTAAGCTTTTTTCTGAAGTCTGTCGCATCTAAGAAAACATTAAAAACAAAAACAGTGAATGAATAAGATGTTATGAATCAATACAAATGTTCAGATACAAAATAAATAGGGCCACTTCATAATTTCAAGTATCAAGCAATTCATATTTGTCCTGGTTGTTATTTTGTCTTAAAGGAGACATATAATGACTTTTTTTCTTAAGTAATCATATTTCTATGGTTGATTCAGA
Source organism: Aphyosemion australe (assembly GCA_006937985.1). Taxonomy (NCBI): domain Eukaryota; kingdom Metazoa; phylum Chordata; class Actinopteri; order Cyprinodontiformes; family Nothobranchiidae; genus Aphyosemion; species Aphyosemion australe. The sequence continues at coordinate 1,203,779 of SSNS01000041.1, forward strand.
ACATGTTTATGAAGTTCTTTGCACAAAATCCATCTCTCATTAAACAATTTCTGCAGTTTTATTCTTGACTGTTTCAGTACCATCCCTAATAAGCCGTTTCAGGGCTCGGTCACTTTAAAGCAACATTCCGCAAGTTTTACACCTTAAAATTATGCTTTTTTTGTAAAGTTTTTGCATCATAGTATTATCTATTATGTTCATTTTCATACCTGTGATAGTGTTGGGGGGTCCCACGTCTGTTTACTGCACTATACAGTTTTTGTGCATCGGGTAGCGACTGAAGTACTGACTGGATGTCGTTTTACGGCAGAATATGGCTAGCCAAAGGGATAAAAAAGCTCGCGTTCTAAACGCGCGTTATGTCCGCCAAAATGCGCGTCTTGAACGCGCGTTTTGACGCGAAAGGGGGCAAAAACTTGCGTGTTTTAAAAGCGAGCATTATGTCCGCCAAAACGCGTGTCTTGAACGAGCGTTTTGGCGGACATAATGCGAGTTTAGAACACGCATTTTTTTTATCCCTTTGGCTTGCCATAATTGTATACCATAGACTCGCTGTAGCAGCGGCAGATTCACCAAAGAAAGCTAGAAATCCCTTATCAGAGGAATATAGGAAAAGAAAAGAAGAACGTGATAGAACAAGAGCAAAGACCAGAGTTATTATTGGACCGTCTTCTCCTCGCTGGAGAGCTCTTTTAGAAAGAACAGCATGAACTACGGACTCTGACCTAGCCGTGCGGCTAATGGCTAGGTAAGTAATAAATGATTTCACCAGGGTTATTGTGTTTGGTCGGGCATAAAGTTGTTATACAGTCCTGATAAAACTATTTATTCAATGTGTGGAGGTGGAAAAGTTTGTTTTCGTTGTTTTGCCTGACATTAGGAATGTAAACATGCCACTTTTGCCCGAGAGAGAGATTTGATGTTACGACAGTGACGTTACGCAGCAAGCCTCTAGAGGGCGACAGAGACCATATAACTGCAATCTTTTCGGAATGCTGCTTTATGAAAGTTAACTGGAGCTGGCCACGCCCACCCCTTGCCTGCTCAGGCTGCAATAAGCTGAGAAGCTCCGATATCTGGGAGGGGCTCGGAATAGAGCTGCTGCTCCTCCATCAGCAGCTCTCTCTTGCAAGTGAGAGGTGGTTCTATTCTTATTTCTCTGTTTGTGACATCACAAATGGAGGCTTTTTGGAACAGCTTGTTTTAGTCACATAATTCCTAAAACCAAACAATGACAGAAAACGAATGGACCGATTTTTTTTCCCGTTTAGAAAGAGGCAGTAGAGACCCACATGGCAGCACAAAAAAATGCAAAAGGTGAATTTTGCATAATATGTCTCCTTTAAAAAAGAACAAATCAAGGAACAGCCCAATAATCTAAGCCTCACCTTCTCCTAGGGTCTTTTGGAGCTCCTTGGTTTTGGAGAATCCCACTGTGAACAAACCATTTAAAATGATTTTGTTGTCTGGATCTTTAAATACACAGGTAACTGTTATTTTCATCTACTTTGGTGAATGATATGAATCATACCCTCAATAACATTCAGAACAACAGTACAAACTGCTCTCCCATATTTATTTGCTGCGTAACACTTGTAGGTGTCAGCATCTTCTGGAGCCACCTTAGGAAACTAACGACATGCAAACAGGATTAATGTCATATTTGAATGTAAAAGTGTTTACGTTCAGTATTTACCTTGGATTACCATCATTTGGGTTTTTATGAAGCTCACCTCAAGCCTATGCTCCTGTGTTGCCACGTCATATTTTTGGATGCAAACGTCAGGGTGAAAAACTATTTCTCCCTTGGCTCTGCTCCACGTTACAGTAGGCGTTGGATCGCCAACCACGATGGATTTAAAGATGGCTGATTTACCTGTGATGGAAACTCCTGATTAGTGGAACATTTTTTTTTACTTTTTCTTACTAATAAAGTTTGGGAATTGTAAATTTTGACACTCAGTACCAAATCTACCTTATGTCACGTTACAACACATTACACTTATATACAATACACCATCTCGTTCTTACAAGATGTGTTTTTGGAAGAAGGTGATACTGTTGTATTGGGTGGTTCTAGGAGAATAAAAGGTGCTATATCAAATACAGACCATATTAAGCAAACATGACTAAAGTCTTTACACTGATGTCATAGTGCAGATTGTAAAATTCAAGTAGAAATTATAAAGAAACTGACATGAAACATCTTTAGAAATTTGACAAATGACAGACTGTTTTAGGATGAACACAGTACTACTGAACAGCTTTTTTCAGACCAAAACAATTTTTTAATTTTTTAAAATTAAAATTAAGAACTAAAAAAGAGAAATGCACGAAGGAGACGATAAAATATAAATCTGCAGCTGTTTTGAAGCCTTTTGGAGTTGAAAATTTAAGATGGGATCTTTGATTTGTTGGAGATTTTCTGGGTTTATGGAAAAGATAATCAAAAGTTTCTAGTGCGTGAGTAATGAGTCTGCTGTCAAAACACAGCTTTAAAAAGGTTTTCAGTCCTTATGCAGGTTTCTCAAGCATGAAAACATTTTTTCTAAGCTTTTAAAAACATTTTATTAGTTTTTTCTACTCTAAACCTCATTTTTGGCAATTATATTCATGTTAATACTCAAAAATAGGTTTCAGTCCATGGTTATCTAATCGGCTGATTGGATCATCCATCGGTTACTTTTACAATGATTTTAAAATTCTGACAATATATTAATATAATCATCAGTGATAGTCAGGATGTGTTTACATGTGTGTTTGACGGTCTTAATTCTTCTTACAAATAGAAACTTACCCTCTTGAATAGTTATAGCTATGGGTTTCCGGGTAAAATCTGGAGTCGTCTTTCCGTCAGGAAGTTTCTCCACAAACTGTGTTATCATGACTCCGGGCACTTTTGACTTCTTCTTGATGCCTGATTAAATTAAAACAGCTTCATTAGAGCAGCTCATAGTCTTTATGTTACAAGGTTAATACAGATGGACAAAGATGGAGGCAGCAAATGTTAAAAGCACATTTAAAAAAAGGCTGAAAATCATTTCAGTGTTACGAATCATCCTTAAATTTCAACATTTTAATGATTATGCTGTATTTCTAAATAATGGAGACTAAATTTAGACTTTCTTAGAAATAAAATAAACCTCTAAAATCCAGTTTTTCAAGAAACGCATGAGATGTGTGTTAATCTGAAGAACAGTGGATCGAGGCCGTGACTCATACATGTCTTTACAACAATCAGAAAAGTGATTTTCTGCATATTTCTTGCGTTAAAGCTAAAAGCACAAAGTTTCTAAACCACATCAGCCCTCCTCCTCCTCCAGCGGACTGAAGTGAAACGTGGTTGGATGGGATGCTGTGACCTTCCTGACGGTTTGTTGAACTCGCTCTGAGTTTGTAAAAAAATCTGGCTGCTGTTTTTTGCAAGAACAAAAGGTGCAAGTTAGTTAATTTCCATTCCCAGCTACTTTGCTTCTCTTTTGCATTTGCTTCGCCCTGACCTTACTCCCTCACAACGCATTTAACACACAATAGGAACTGCGAACTGTGAGGGAAACAACAGGATCCACGGTCAAATACAAAAGTTGCAAATTTTCAATCAAGTCCTAAATATTCAGCTGGGTTAAAGGTGAAGCTATTTTGAAATAACTGCATGCTATGAGTTAACATAATGAAGCAGTTATGTTGAGGATGTGTCATTGATATTTCTCTATCTGACCAGTCTGATGGATGTTTATCCAGATTTTCCATGTATGAGCTGATGAATATCAGCATTTATTTAAGTGTGGTGTGGTAGCTTTACATTATAAACTGATTTTGTTTAACTTTAATCCTGGTTACTGGTGCATATTTTGCTTTGGTTGCAAAACACCCCAATGTGATCCAACATAAAAACCCTTCAGTAGTCTTGCAGGTAGCACAAAAGTAAGCTTCTTACAGGTCAAATTTTAAAGTTTGAAACGAGAGCTGCAATGTTTTTCCATGAATGATTATAAGTTATTGTCTGTTTTAGCTATCTAAAGGTTGGATGATGTGCAGTTGAAAGACTAATGGTGGTGCTAATCAAAGCAATAGTTGAATAGATGCACAAGCCATGTATTAATTCCATAGTTCTTAAAAGCCAGTTTATTCAAAACAGTCATAATGTTGGTGCTGATGTGTCATGACCTGTTTTTAAATCGTGTGTTTATTACATATCATTATGTTTTGTGGGCAGCATTAAGCAACATTCCAGTAGATTTAGGGTCATAGCTGGAAGATGAGTATGCTTGCTATCACCGAAGAGCAGAAGGCTTTTCATTCAGTCCTCGGGTCAGACGCCTGCAGCTAAGAAATAATTTAACTTTCTCCTGTTGCCTTGTAGAAATCAGCAGCACCTCGGCTGTTTATTGTGGAACACACGCACACACGCACGCACACACACACACACTAATGCTAAAACCCTAATGGGTGTTATTAGCCCAGTGCAGGCTGAGTCCATCACTAGGGTGCTTTCCTAAAGGCAGGTTTATTGAAAACTGAATCCAGGCCTGTTTAACAAACTGAGTTTCTCCCCAGTCACTGATCCTGTGGCGCTGTTTCATCCAAACTGCCCGTTTTAAAGTGCTCAGCAAGATGGATTATTATTTTTATGTCATTTTTTCCCTCATTTTTTCACGTAAAAAACATTCAAAATAACAGTTGTGGCTTCCCTCCCTAAGATGTAAACCAAACCTTCTGATGGAATTTTCTATGTAAATTTTATTTTTCTAGAGTTTAAAACAAGTAATGGTTTTTTGGTTAATTTCCTTGCATATTAAATGCCTATTTTACATTACAAGTTGATTTCACAGAATCACCTCTGTAAAAGCAGAATAAAAAAATTTACAATAAGGGTCCCTTAGTGCATTATTAAGCATTAAAGCTGCATTCCGCAACTTTGCAGTCATATGGTCTCTGTCACCCTCTAGAGGCTTGCTGCGTAACGTCAGTGTCGTAACATTAGATCTCTCTCTCGGGCATGAGTCATGTTTACATTCCTAATGTCAGGCAAAACAACGAAAACAAACTCCACCTCCACACATTGAATAAATAGTTTTATCAGGACTGTATAACAACTCTATGCCCGACCAAACACAATAACCCTGGTGAAATCATTTATTACTTACCTAGCCATTAGCAGCACGGCTAGGTCAGAGTCCGTAGTTCATGCCTTTCTTTCTAAAAGAGCTCTCCAGCGAGGAAAAGACGGCCCAATAATAACTCTGGTCTTTGCTCTTGTTCTATCACGTTCTTCTTTTCTTTTCCTATATTCCTCTGATAAGGGATTTCTAGCTTTCTTTGGTGAATCTGCCACTGCTAAACACAGAGGCTACGTTATACAATTATGGCAAGCCAAAGGGATAAAAAAATGCGTGTTCTAAACTCGCATTATGTCCGCCATAACGCTCGTTCAAGACGCGCATTTTGGCGGACATTTTTATCCCTTTGGCTTGCCATATTCTGCCGTAAAACGACACCCAGTCAGTACTTCCGGCGCTACCCGAAGCACTTTACAAAAAAGCATAATTTTAAGGTGTAAAAGTTGCGGAATGTTGCTTTAATAAACCAGTAACCAGTGGGTATGACCGCTAGTGCTAGCTCAGAAGAAGGCCACAGCGATGGTCGAAACGTCAGCAGAATAAGGTAATAAGATCTCCTATCTGTGTTTTAAAAAGAACCAAAGTTAAAGGATTACAGTAGATACACAGATTGAACGTACCGAAGATCATATTAAACATGTTACGTATCAGTTTGGACTGTTTATTTAATTTTCCTACAATAAATTCAGTCTAAAAAATTGCTAATATCATCTGGCTGAATGTATCGCAATATATTGTGATATATCGTATCGTCTCCCCTGTATCATGATTCGTATTGTATCGCCAGAATTTTACCAATACACATCCCCACTACAAGGATTAATCTGTGTATTAATTTCAAAATGTGCTCTGAAGATCTTGATACTGATCTACTTCACAGCCATACTATAAACACCTTTTCTTCTATGATTATATTTGTTGAGTCTGATCCCTACACAGTGTTGTGTGCTTGTGCTGCTTCAGAGAACTTGCTGTGGTAATACAAGAGATCAAGAGTTAGGTGAAGCCTTAAGGGCTTCAGGATGTCAAGATGCCAGCTTCCAGCTTGTTATCCTCTGACTGTACGGTTCTGAGTTAACTTGACAGCTCACGGTGCTCTTAGAGCAGCTTTGGATGAAAAAAACCTTTGACAGTCACATGTATGAAGGCATGAAAAGGTCAAATATCAGCAAGAATAGAAGTAGATATGAACCGGTAGCTCAGTAGTTCTGTGGTATTCTTTGTGGAAGTGGAAAAAAAGGCTCATACATAAATGTACTTGTAATTTTTCTCAACTATCAAAACAAATTTGTAGTTTTTTTGGCAAATTCTTAATCAGGTTAAAGAATTTAGCTCTGTTTTTGGAGATTTTGCATTATTTTAAGTAGAGGTGGACTGAGATTGTTTTTTCTATTGCTGATGCCGATATGTAGAGGTCATGGTTAGTTGATGGCCGATATCTAGATACATCATCTGACCGATACATTGGTCTACCCCTAATTTTAAATACTCAGACAATTTAAAGGTTGTATATTATGACTTTATACCTGTGTGTAAACATTGCACTTCCTCTTTGGATTTTAGGCTATAAGACAAGACTGTACCAACCATCTAGCTAGTTTTCTGTCATTGTGGAGGCTGGTGAAAATGTCCCAATGAGCTGCATCCATTGGGACAATGAAAAGTTGTATCATCCATTTGGGATGACACCTTTCAAGAAGCGATGAAGAACCACATCATGCATGCAGCTGAACACAACATGGCATCATGCATCTATGGGAGGTGAATCATTTGTCTTGTTCAGCTCGCGTACCTTTGTCGCTGGGGTGAACTCCCTCAGAATCGTCGATTTAACACGCAACATGACACCAGGAGAGGGCACAGGACAGGTTAATGCTAATCCTGACAAAAGCACCATGGCTGGTTGGAACTTTGACAGGATTATGGACACATAATCACCAGGAAAGACCACAGAATACAAGGTATTACTCATGAATGGACAAACGCAAACAGAAGTTCTACAGACCAAAGAGACAGAAAACACAAGAACTGTTAGTCAAAGACAATAAAATAGAGCATGTTAGCCTTGTGGTGTTGCACCAGCATTAAAAAAGTTGTGCTGTGCAACTGCTGATGAGGCTCAATGCAAAGCTGGCGTTTTGCATTTCCTCATGGCAGACATCTCAGGATGATTCCTGCACGGTGCTTGAGAGAAAATCAAAAAATACTTTAGATTAAAAAAAGTTCGCAGGAAATTAACTGAAAAATATCTCAACATTTTTCTCAGTTTGAAAAGACAGTTGTTTCATTTTCAACGTGACAGCATCAAGAGTGTGTTGCGGTAACCCTCGGCTGTATGCCAGTCGTGTGTTGGGTTCTCATTAATCATTCCTTTTCTGGGTATGTCTTCAGAAAGAGATGGTTCATCCAGCTTCCAGCTGCCGTTCGTTCAGTTGTTGGCTCTTTTTATCCCATCTTCTGTCATTTCTGGTGACTTTGATGATTTCTTTGAACATCTGTTTGGTTTAATTCTTAAGAAAAAAAAAGAAACGTGACACCAAAGTAACAACATTCTCAACTTTGGCAGAAAGTTGATTGCTTCAGATTGCTTCTGTCCACATATAGAAAAGACGTTGACAAGACTTGTTGACGTTAAAGATGATCAGTAGTAGAGATTTGTAGACCATCATTGTTTGAGGTCTTTCTGGTTGTTTTGTGCTGTTTGTGTAATCAGAGATAATCTTGACATCATTGATCAAATGCTTTGACATTCATGTCTTCATAAAATATAGATTTTAGATATAGATTTTAATTTCTGGTTCACAACCATTCATGGTTTTGAATTTTGTAGTTAAGTTTTGAATTGTAACTCAATTGAATCCCGTTGAAAATAATCTTTGGAATAAAAGAAAGTACAGATGGAATACCGACCTTTATTTGACTTCTTTACTTACCCGGCACTGGCTCTGGGGCAGGTTTTTCGGCCTCTGTACCTGGCACCGGCTCACCAGCCGGTTTTTCAGCTTCCGTACCCGGTGCCGGCTCACCGGCAGGTTTTTCAGCTTCTGCAGCCGACGCCGGCTCACCGGCAGGCTTTTCAGCGTCTGCACTTGGTGCCTGCCCAACGGCAGTTTGTTCGGTTTCTTTTGTCTTCCTCCACATCTTTCTTTCCTCAGAGGGTTCTGCACAAACGAAGTTAGATAAAACATAAAAATCCTGAGCACCTTACATATGCATGGCTAATAGTCCTTCCAGAGTTGGATGACTCATTCTTGACTTTCTTTTTTGATTTCTCTTTGCTCATTCTTTTTTATTTTATTCTTTTTCTAAATGACAAAGTTTCTCATGGAGATATTTTAAACTTTTGAAGGACATTTAGCAAATTTTTTGATCGCTTAAGGGACTTTTTCAGGCATGCTCCTCTTCCACACCACTACAGTTACTCCAACCGGTCAGCAAGAGGCAGCAGTCGGTGTCATTCCGGCTACCGTCTGGCCTGAACCTGATCTGGATTCCTGTCAGGCATGTGTAAATTAAGCACAGACCTTGCTGAAGCCTTATATAAACTAGAGCAGGAGGCAGGCTTAGTTTTAAAATGCTGCACACAGTGGCATCGCCTGGCAGTTGTTTACGGTTTTTCTCAGAAATATACAGAACTGCGTGAAAGTTTAGGCTCCAAAAGTAAAGTTAGAAGAGTTTCAAAATGTCAGTGTTACAATATTTTCCAGCTACCTGATCCTGCAGAATTTTATCTCCTCATGTAAACGGAACCAATGATGTCAAGTTTAGAAACTGTAAAGTTGATAACTTCCTTTTGCTAGAATCCTTGTTTCTGTGTGTTTTAAGGTGGATTTTATGGCTGTGAGTGTGAGGACGGGTTGACTTTTGCATTGGTGTGATATCTGAAGGTAATAATTTTTCACAAGTTTAAAACTGTGCTTTATATGGTTAAAGGTCAACTTTACTCATATTTTAATACATCTGCAGTGGTTTCTAGTAGGAATGAATGCCTTGTATGTTGTCCTCTGGGGAAACAAAGCTCAGGTGCACGTTTTTGAGGATGTAGGAGTAAAAAAAAGTAGCTTCAGACAGGATTTGGAGACTTATTTCCTGGACGTCTCGCCTCTGATTGGATAACAGCATTATGCTACCACTGATTCCATTTGCTTTGCAACATTGATGTTTTTTCTCCACAAATAACACAAGCCTGGAGGAGTTCTGCCATGTTTTGGAGTTGCTAATGCTAACAGTTAGCTTCTACTAGTCAAGACGTGCTCTGCTCTCTCCTGGATGCAAAACCAATCAATTTGTTATTCAATGAAACATCGTTAAATGTGTTCAAATGGAACTACAGGTTGATTCAGATGATATTGTTAATCACAGCTAAGCTAGTTTCTGGTTTGATGCATTTTAAATGTAAAGCTGCCAAATGAATTTCACTTAGAAACAGTTGGTGCTGTGCAACATTTGCAGTGACTCATGTGAGACATCACAGTTACATGAGTCATGTTCTTTACGCCTTAACTATATTCTGTTCTTGTAAAACTCGACCTAAAGCCACTCGCTAACAGCTCTTAACTCTGTCATTGGGCAGGAGTTTGAAGGAGGTGTGGTTCAGTTGGAGAAATTAGTATTATTGCTGCTGAACATGAGCTTTTAGAAGGATCAGGGGTAAGTTGGGTTTTCCTACTGCTTCAGTGTGAATAAAAAAGGTATTTGTGTTGAGAACCAAGCATAGTTTATTTCTGTTTCCCACTAAAAACTCTTATAACTCTTGATTGCATGTTTTTTTTTTTAACTTGTAAGTGATTATTTACCTAAATGGTTAAGCATATGCAGCGTTATACACTGTAAAATCTGATTAGTTCACCTGACTAAAAAAAAGCATGCAAAGATTGCATTTAAAATAAAAAGTACACAAAAGTAGGTAATTACGTGTTAGAAGTACTAATACTTCAAAGTAAAATGCACCTAAATGCAAGTTACTACAACTAAGACAAATTAGTACATAGTACTTGGAAATTTGTTTACTGAATTTGTATTTCTAAGTTTATATACCTAAGCAGTAGTAAACAGTAAGCCATAGTAGCTCCAGCACATAATTACCTGGTTGTAAAAAATAACACTCCAGTGCGTCTGTGCTAATTCAGATTTCCTCTCCTAGTTGAAACTATTTCCAAAATGTCACATTTTTGCTGAACTGTGTAAAATCTCTCCTCGGGTTGGGATGATTTAGTGTTCCATAAACCTCCTTGAATATGAAACCACATTCAGAGATGCTTGGAGTTCTTTGATTTTATTTATTTTTAGTTCTGCACATGCTCCAGCATATGTTTTAAAAACAGGGTTCTAGGCTCATGGAGCAATCTTGGCTCCTGAACATGTTTTGTACAACACATACGGTTAGAGCTAAACAATCTGCAAGAGAGGAGTTCTTGGCAAGCGGTTGTGTGCATTGAATGAAATCCGCTCCTCTTTGCATTCAGTGAACATTTTAGCCGTTTTAGCTCATTACGCGTAGACTTTAATGTTTGGCTTTGGCTCACCGTTTTAATGAATTCTGACTTGTGGGGGAGAGGAATTGAAGACAAAATAGCTTTCAGTACACCCTGCACAGCTGCCTCTGTCACTCTGAGGGTTGTGCTGCCGGCTACATTTCGGTAGATGCTTTTGTCGCTTTAAGCAAAAATAGATGCATGCTTCATAACATCATTACATAAAACTATTAACTAGGAAGGCAGGTTGTCACTGCAGGCAGCACGACAACTCGGAGATTAAAATAAAATGGGCTTGCTGAAATGTTGGACCTCTTGAGCAGAGCGAAAACTATATCGAGCTTCTTGCTCAGTCTATATTTATGCTGCTGTTTGCTTTTACTGTTATTAATGTGGTTATGTTACTGTATAAAACTTCAGAGCCACTCCTTGTTTCAAAGTGGGTTTAGTACTTTACTGGAAATGCAAGCAGGACTTGTAAAATGATTAAAATGTCATAACCAGTTTGTTCAGTTGTAACAAGCTACACAATCAATACTTACTCTCACCCACTTTATTTACAAATGTTCTGATATTCTTTGCATACAGTAAGAATACAAACCAAAGATCACCCCACTACCATAGAATTTCAGCCCAGCTCTTGGTCTGTTTTGCATTTCTCTCTCTCCATGCTTCCCTTCTTTCAGAATGACTTCTTAACAGTCATCCTTCTGCTGAATCCATTTCTGAAGAGACTTCAGCAAACAGTAGGTGGATCTAATGAAGTGCCAGATGTTCTCCGCTCCTGTGTCTGGGTTTTGTTTCAGTTTTTCTTATTTCTGTGCACTCCATTTTATATCAGCTTATTTTATTTCATTTTATGTTGTCCTATGCTTTGGAAAATGTATTTAAAGTTTAACACCAAACTATCAATATGTTGCAGGTTTTCTGCAGGTTGGTTCTGTAGTTGATTGATTGTAACCTGATTGATGCAAAAATACAATTTAATGGTTATTAAACTGTGTTTGACTACGTTTTATAGCTGGAACTACAGGTATAAGACTATTTTATGAAACAGCTTAAAATCAGTTTCTGCCTAAATTGTCCTTTAGAGATACACAGATCCATCCTTCTATTAATTAGGCCAATTATTACCATATTTTTGAATTAGCGCTGGTTAAGCCTGAGCACATTAAGCTGATTAACAGGCAGAAACATCTGTGGACAGCTTAATCACTGCCTGTGATAGAGGCCATGGCTGCAAACAAACTAACAACAACAAAGAAAGATGACCAGACTCATGCTCACATTTGAAAGAATAATATTATATGTAGCAGGAGGCTTTAATTTTAAAGATATGAGTAAGATCTTTAAGGATTTAAGCCATTTGCCAAACCTTAGTACACTCACCCTAGTGTAAGCATTTGCTTGTATCAAATACAGAAATTCAAAAATGGTCCATTGTCGTTGCTACAAACTCCTAAAATAATGGATTTTTACATAAAATGTGTCTATTAAAGCAAAGAATAAAAAAATAAAGGGTGGTCTAAGACTTTTGTAATATTGTGTATATTTCTATGCATCCTCTAATTCTATTCAATTCATATCCTTTATTTAAAGGGACACTTTCCAACTTTTTAATATTTTTTAATCATATCCTTGAGCCAGTTTGTGCTAAAATGACCCTTTACAGGGTCAATGACAGGCCACCCAGCCCCTGTTGCCCCCTGTGGCCAGAATATTCCACTTGCAACTTCACAGTTGCCGGTCCGGTCTGCCGGTGTCGGTACCAGATCTGCTCGGGTGCACGATCGGCTCGGGGTCCTGCGCCTGCCGATGACGTCACACTAGATGATTGGCTGAACGTAAGACTTACAGAAGTTACGATACCACGTTCATAAAAGTTACGGTAGCACGTTGACAATGAAGATTTTGATTGGTTTGAACAAAATTGCGGTTGTAGTCCTTGTGGTTGTAGTCCTGTAGTCCAAAAACAAACACTTTTCGGGGAAAATATGTTTGTTTTGCCAAAGGAAACGTAAAATAAAAGCAAAAATACCAATTGATAAACAGAGATCCTCAGCAGCTCTTGATTTTGATGAAAAGGGGCAAAATAAAAATAAAATAACTATTGAACAAATAGCAAGCAACACTTTGAATGAATGAATGGATTTAAGAACTAACAAAATATACAGAAATGGCTGCTAATTCTGTAAATACATTTACAATTTTTCCACATATAAAAACTGTTGTGCTTTTTGGAAGTCTGCTGTTGGTTTTATGTAGTTTCACATTTTTTTACAAAACTACGACAATATGATGTTTTATTAACAAAAACAGTTATGAAGCAAATATTTAGGCGGTAAGAAACAAGACAAAACTGCTAAGCTCTTTCCAAAACGTATGTGTGAAATCCGAGTGGATTTGCCGTAGTTTGACGTCATCATCGGCAGGCGAAGGACCCCGAGCCAATCTGGCACCCGAGCAGATCTGGTACCGACACCGGCTGGCTCTGCAGTCTGGTTCCAGGATGTTTCCTGCATGTTTTAGATCATGAATGCAGCTGATTTGTTTATTTAGTGATGAATAACTCCTAATGAAGGCTGAGGAGACATTTCATCAGTTAGATTAAGGTGTTAAAAAGACGAACGCGCAGCGAGGAGAGATAAGTTTTACTTTCGGTTTTGCCAATGAACACTAGGGGGTGCTAAAAACAAGCCAAAACTAACTAGTGTCCCTTTAAAGCTACAATAGCAAATCTGCAAAACAAATTAAGCTTAAAAAGTTTTCTTCTATGCCTCTTAACAATGTTCTAACATCGTATAGCTGTAAATATAGTGTTAATATTTAAAAAAAAAAAAAAAAAAATTTAATAAAGTGGTTCTCTCCCATTTACTTCCCTGGGTCCTCCACTCATTACACACTCACGTATTCAGCAACAGAACACCACTGGTGTGAGAGGGTCTCCACTCAATATCAGAGGAGAAACAGCCGGCTGCTACCACTTCAACTTTAGGACAAACTACCAGAGTCCCAAAAAGAAAAACACCATTTGAAGTCTCGGACAACAAAAGACAGCGACTGGTGTTTAGCGCTATCTCGTTTCCTCTGGCGATGCGGGTTCTGGTATTAGTCCATATGGCCTAGGGATGATAGCCGAGGAGAAGGATGAGAGTTCCGTGATCGTGTTTGTGTTTAAAAACTAACTTATTTTGCAGATTTGCCATTAACAGGGACGTTGCAAACCAAATAGTGGCAGCTGATGTTACCCATTAGAGTGCATAGCTAGTGCTAATTTTCAACTCCTGTTCCTTTTCTAGATAGCATTAAAAATAAAAACATTTTTACAGCGTTACACCCACACAACACAAAGTCTAACACTTAAAACCAACATAAATCACAAGTGGGTTCAATTTTGGTTTTCTTTAAGCCAAGACTTAACTCTAGAGGTTAACGTTGCAAACTCAGATGTGGTCTTCAGTTCAGTTCCCGTAAGAAAAGGCAGACTGACCAAACAAAGTCCTGAAGTGTGGGATTTGGCAATTGTTATTTATGAAACTTCTGGTGACTCTATTGCTGTTTTGTCTCAGTAAAAAAAGAACTAATGCTCACAGGTGCTAGATTATTCATACATCTAAATAGAATAATGAATAATGATTTGATTAAAATGTTTAACAGCACTCAACTTTTTTTAGCCTTTTCTCATTTCCACCAACCTTCTGACATGAAAGCTTGCAGAAAAGACCCTGGAGGCGTGCAGAGCTCAGTCTGAATCTGTGTAATGTCTTAGTGCTACGTGACGTGTCTGAGTGAGTCCTCAGCCCATTGCAGATGACTGCACCACTGACCACACACTCTGAAAATGGCATCTGGTAGCTTCTCAAATGTCCCTCGCTGCTTTTTTCCAAACAACACAGGTTCCAGCTGAACGTACAAGACAGACAGCAGTGTAACTCTCACAGAACTGGGCTTGATGACAGGGCCTGTTGGTGTCAAATTAGCACTAATGGTGTTACAGGAACTTCCCAGTGGATTTGGTCATGTGTTCGGTTTTCTGTAAAGAGCTGACAATTTGGTGCATTTGTCTTTTCTAGCAAAAACTAAAAATGCTCACCTGTGAGTTTGAGGATTTGTTCCCTTTCTGTCTTTCTTTGAGCTCTGCTATGAGACTAAATTCTCTAAACATGCATGCATTCACACGTGCACAAGGTATAGAGCTAACATAAACAAATGCAGCTCTGCAGAGTTCTTTAATGTAAAAAAGAAATTGATCTTCTGTCAGACTACAACCCACTGCTTCGTCGCAGCTCCCTAAGTCTCAGGTTACATATTGATTTGATACCTTCTTCTAAAGTTAGTCATCAGCCGACAACCTCGCAGCTCCGACCACCCGTCTATGATCCAGATTCGCAGATTTCAAAGTGGGAAATTAAAACTGAGAAGCCAGCCTGCCCTGCAAAAGGGAATTTCATGCACCATCACTAAATGTAGGTCCTGTTCATAGGTCCTATGTAATGTTTAATATATGGCTTCATCATTAATATGATGGCTTGCTGTGTAATTTGAGCAGCTGAACTTCGAGGCCAGATCTTCTCTGTAAGTAATTAAATTGCATTATGACGGGTAGCTTTAAGCATTCAGAAGACAATATAATTTCATCTGCAACTGTAGTCCTTTTTAATTTGCTTATTTTTTTCTCACTGTTTGCTAAAACCTTGAACATTGGATTTATCTAGTTGATGTTAGTAGATGGAATCTTACAAAAAAAAAGTTGTTTTTCTTTATTTTTCCATCTAGCCTTCATGTTGAGGGCCACCTACCTGCACCCAGTCCTCGGTGCTCTCAGCTCTCCTTCCTTTCAGACAGGAGGATGGTCACTCTGTGCCTTCTCCTAATTTTTTCTCTGTAATAGATCCTCACAGCAGCATGCAAGTCTGCGCTTGATGCTTCTCTTCTGCTGAGACCCAGTGACTGCCAAAAGCTGTTTAGGCTTTTTCGTGTTAGCGATGTCTCCTGAGACACTGGCAGTTGGGTGGGCGGTGAAGTGGGGGGTGGGTGGGTCACAGAGCAGGTTAAATACCTCATAAATGACTGTTTGTTCTCGTAAATCGAAAAATGTCATAAACAAGGATGGAAGTTTGGTTTATTAAAAGTCTAAAGTTTACATCATATGTGTGTGTTGGTTGGTTTAAAGCATCATCAGTGTTGACGACCCGAACACAAGCTGAATATTTCAAAGTTTTTGTCATTTATCTGCCATAAACTACAAAGTCTAAAATAAACATTTGTGCAGGTTATGTCAGATGCTGTAATAAATTAACAAACTGATTTTCATATTAAGTGCAAGTAATCCTTAATAATTAGGACAAAGTAATCACCATTCTGCTAACCTCAATTAACAAAAGAAGCAGTTTCTCAGTGGCCTGTATTGATTTAGTGAAATGGAGTGGAAATAATGATGATGATGTTTGGTGGATAAAGTTTGGAACTCCAGGGCAAAGTACCGTATTATAAGAGAGGCTTTTATTTGAGCAATATCAGTTAAATCTTGGAGTAACTGCACAATAAATGTAAAATGTATTGGAGGAATGTTGGAGACAGTCGGACCAACATCTAAAAAAAGTTCAAGGCTGCTGGAGAAGCCCCTTTTGTCTTGTGTTACACCCTGTGTTACTGCGTTTAGATGTCTTGTCAGTGGTGGTTTTATTTTAAGAGGAGGTAAATGTTGGCAGCTACTGTCCACACAGGCTTAAATAAAGAAAGGAAGAATATTATCTCATCCTAATGGGAGTTACACTTAACTCCAAGCAGCTATTTCATGTTGATTCTACTCTTGTCACTTTTGCAATGTGATCAATATAATTTAGATGTAAATTATTGTTTGAATAAACAAAAAACATCTTTAAATAATAATTAAATAAAGATATTGACATCATGCCTGATTGTTATAGCTCTACCGATCAAATGCCCCTCTCACTTTATGCAACTGTATAATAAATATTACCAAAACCAGCCGCCCCCATGACCAAACAACCCTTAACCAGTAGACACAGTAGGACATTCCACCTCATAAATGTGTTTTTTTAACCACGTGCCGATCTTACTGCATACCCAAAACCTTTACAGCCTTCGCAGTAAACTTTGACTTCAGTACACAACAACAAACATAAATCTGACACACTGTACATAAAGAATGTTACTTACAGGTGTCATCTTCCAGGGGGGTGGTCTTACAGCCGCTCTCTCACTGTTCTAGCTTATACATGGGAAAATTATCAGCATCAGCTATTATTACATACATAAATAATTAGCCATGTTCTTTTAATCCCTTTTCATGAATTTCTCAGACATTTAAGTTTTTTTTAAGAGATGCAATATTTTTCTACCTCGTGATATTTGAGTGTTTTTACCTGCCTCCTTGGAAACATGACACAAGCATGTTCTATTTGAGTTTGGTTTATTTATGTCTGGTACGGCTTGGCTATCTAAGTCAAATGTGTCACTGACTCATCAAAATACAAAACAATATATATATATATATATTTTTTTTTATACCTAAGTAGCACAAAGATATTTTAGTTCCACTTTCCAATAATTTAATAAAACATCAAGTTGTGTAAGCAGGGGGACTGTTTTCCCACCATTTGTTTATTAAAAATGGCGTTGGGATGTTTAAGTTTAGGCAAAAAACCTAATAACTAAAAAATAATAATTGTTCAATTTTAATTAGTTTGTTTTCTCAGTTCATCAAAAATAATTTTATTTCCAAAGCACGTTTTGAAACTGTTTTGATTTGAACATTTTAATTTTGTCATAAGGCTGCAAAAGAATAGTTTATTAGATCTTCCATCCTGCCTACCTACTGACTTACCTACCAACTTATCTATCTACCTACCTACTTACCTACTGACTTACCTGCCTACCTACCTGCCTACCTACCTACCTACCTGCCTGCCTGCCTGCCTGCCTGCCTGCCGATTTACCTGCCTACCTACCGACCTACCTACTAACTTACCTGCGTGACAGCCTGCCTGCTGGCCTACCGTTGGGCAGGCCGACCTTACGTTTTTTACATTCAGACATTTTCCTACACAGATTCAGTACCATCAAGATCCATGGGCCCCATGTCAAATTTATTTGATGTTACATACTTTTTTCTGTTAATTTTCACACTCTACCAACTTTTGTTATCTTTTTTTTTCCTTTTATTATCCATATTTACTCTTTTCTTCTTCATACTTGGGGTATTACATGATCTACTTATTGTCTAAGGTCCACTTGTTCATGCAATCCCTAATCTGCTCTTTTATTCAATCCTTCTAAGGCGTCCATCCAGCCTCCAAACTGTGTTACTGCTTAATTAAAGTGGTTGTGGTTTTCATTTGTCATTGACACCTTAACTGCTTTGTTAGTTTGTTCATTTTAATCAACACCAGCTGGAGACAAGGCTTCAAATTTCCCCGGCAACAGTGCAGGTCACTGACTCTCCTTCTCCGGGTTGCTGTACTATTTTTTATCTGGATAATTTTAATAGTGTCATAATCAGTGAGACATTTTATCAACTGGGCATAATGTTTTAAAGCTTCAGGGAGTGCACTATGTGCTCAGGAAAATTGATGCCCCCAATCCTTATAAGAGGCGAGTGGCTGATGAGGTCCCACCATGAGTTTGATTTACTGCTATGCTAGCTTTGCCGTGCTGATACACCGGCTCAGGACTCAGGACGCAGCAGCATAAATCACAAGGTCTTTTTGATTCCTCTGGTTGTTAAAGATGACATTCTGCACCTTTTCCCCCTTTCTGCATTAGCTATATCAGAACTGACATTGAGTTTATACATTTTGACACTTCAGTTCCATATGGAGAAAATCGTGATTATTATTTTACTAGTTTATTGAAGAAAATGTCTAAAATGTTTATCCCTGCCCACCAATGAGTAACACTACACAATTTCACATCTTCACCCAGTCAGGAGGAAGAAGCTTCTAAATGTGCTCCTTTAGTTCCTGAATTATTTAATGTTTGCTTTTCACACTTTTCTGATCCTAAAGTGCCTCTCATCATATCTTAGTCACAGACTCAAAAACCCAGGGTTACACAACCCAAGGTTACACAACGACGACACACAAATCTACTAAGATGTCAATGAGACAAGTTTTAGTTGAAGTATATAATCAATTTTATATTAGGAAGTAATGGGTTTAGGGTCAGTGTTCAATAGTAATTGGATGTGAGACTTCTGTGTTTAGTCAAAAACTCACTTTTTAAATTGTTTTTACCAGTGCAATAAAGATAGATTTTTTTTTTGTTTTATTTAGTGTAATATACGCCTAGCTTTTATTTTATTAAATAAATAAACATGATTACAAAGCCACATAGTCTGGAGTCTACACCACAGGTTTTTAATTTTATCCACAGAAAAAAATACATTTCCCATATACCCAGTTTATTGACCTGTCTTCTTGTTTGCCACGTGGCTAATTGGCACTTTTTTTGTCATTAATTTTTTATTAGGAAGCTGTAACAATAATACAACACATCAAGCATTAAACAATCTTCCTGTTAATAACATTATCAACTCAACACCTACCCTGCCCACGCCTTCACCCATGCCCACCAGTCAGTCCATCCCGCTCTAGTCTGCGAGTAGCCTCTTAAGGTTACAGTAAGGAACATAAGTATTTGAACACCCTGCAATTTTGAAAATTCTCCTATTTAGAAATCATGAACACACTATTAGCTGATAACAATGTTAACGAAAGCTAAAGTATCAAGCTAACGTTATCTTAAACATTTTATTTTGCTGCCAGAGCAGATTAAGACCATGATGCCTCACTTAATTCGTTGTTGATGTTGTCATCATCACCCAGTTACCCAACGCATTTAGTGACGTGGACCCAAACTTTAGAGCGCTTTCTGTCTGCCATGCTGCTTGCTCTGTTTACAGCTCGCCCGGAGCGACTGACGACATTAAGCTCTTGCGCATACGCTGCAGTCTATCTTGGCAAATGGCTGTCTTGCAAGTTCTTGTTATGAAGGACAGGTACCAAAACAAGGCATTGTTTCATATCGGTATCACGGAATTCAGTCGGTGCCCTAAAAATTTACGAATTCGGTACCCATCCCCAAGTATTACTATAGCATGGGGCCTCGTATGATACTCGTATCGCACATCATATTAAGATGTGTGTTAGTAGTGCATGTAACACGTCATACTCAGATGTGACGAGCGAAGACGAGTCATACACGGTGAGTTAGCACTCCTGGGTGTTTTACGGTAGGGAGCACTTACTAAACTTATTACGGTAGCATGCCTCTGGCATTAGAGGAAGTTTGGTTCTTTGCAGTCTTGCTGTTATAATTCCGAACAACTCGTCACTTCACGCATACATTTCACTGTAATGTTGAGTTATCTGTAATGGAAAAAGTAGTTTGAGATATTTTAGGGCTGACAATTGGCTTTTAATTCACCGTTAGCATTGTTAGATCAACGTTAACCTCTAGCCTGCTTCACCTGGTATTAGAGTAAAACAAAAGGATGCCGTGGCTTCTTAGGGGTACAAGAAATAATTTCTGGGTCTCTCCGGTTTACTGGCTTCAGTTCTTTAAACTGTTCTGGAGCTTTTTGCCTGTCGGTGTCAAATTACAAATGCAACCTCACGGGCTCAAAGATTAACAGCAACTACGTCCCTCTTTAGTTTGTTTGAAAGGAGAAAAACTGACAACCCCCCCAGCCAGCTGAGAAGGAAATCTGTTTCAATGTAACCTTCCTTCAGACATGATTGAGACTTTAGACTGTTTTGTGATTATTTCATTGTAGAATTCTTACATATTGTTCCTTGAATGTCCGCGGACGCCTTTTAGTGCTGATTGGTGATGTCACTCACTGCCAACACAGTTGCAATATGCTGACCTCTTAGCAAAGTCCTGAAAGGGCTGATTTTGTATGAAGACACCTTGGCTAAAAGGACCAAGACATCATACAGTATTTTTCTTGTCACCTTCCCCCCTCCCAAAAATTTCCAGAAACTCCTATCGTGGAAACATGCCTATTGTATGTACTGAGTGTGCATTTCAGTCAAAAGGTGATACGTTTCCAAAGAACAGTTTATGCTGAGATTTTGTATAGAAACCAAAGACAGAATTTATATTATCAGAGTTACTGATTATTTCATTTAACATAAAACATCTCGCTTGAGGAGAAAATAAATGTATTCTTCATTTTTCAAGCTGTAACTCTTTTTTATCATCCTAACGTCGTGAACCATTCAACATGACTAAAATTGTCTGCAGCAGAAACGTGATATTCTCTCTTTGGCTCATAAATCACTCAGATGAGAAGATGGTTTAACAAAGATGAGTAGGATTCTGAGATGAGAGATGAAACTGGATTTTCAATGATCACGTCTTGGTGTGGCTGTCATTACAACACGTACAGTAGAGCTAAAACCTTTTCACCGGCTGCCAAAAGCAGACGCTTTTTAGGTGAGATGCACCCAGGCTGTGATCATTTGATCTTTTACTCTGGGTTGCACCTGGTGTCATTAGGGTAATTCAGCACATGTTTTGAACTTAAGTCACTCAACAATAAGAATCCATTCGTCTGCATGAGTTAGCTTAAGTGTCCATGTCTGTGTGGTTTCATTTATCACAGATCAAAGTGGATTCAGTTATTTTATTGCATATTCAGTTCATTTCTGTTTCTGTGATTCATGCTGGCTAACACAGATGGATGTCATACAGGCTGACTGAGTAACTTGTTGCAACAAACAAGAATTCAGACTTTAAATTCTTCTTGCTTGAGTCACAATCGGAGCTGTTTAAACTTGGCATGTGTCAGAGGCCGAGGTCAGCACGGCTGCCCCTGGAATCCTCCGTCCATCGCGCGGCACAACTGTTTGGGATAACTGTGATGTCTCTTATTTCTTTCCAAACATGTTTTTTTCCTGCACTGTTAAAAAATAAACCCTTCTCTGTAAAATGTATTTTGCAGATGTCTTTTGTTCTTGTTTGTACTTTGCAATAAAACTTTTCTCGACACCTTCAAGATCATTCATCTTCTCTTCTGTCTCCCTTCATGGCAGTAAACCCGCTGCTGTTTCTGTCATGCTGCACTTGGGGCACCCATAAAGGCGCCACCTGTTCCTGGTGCATGCCGGGACACTTAAGTAGGGATCCTGCAAACTTGGCACAACTCATCACTCCTCCCTCTGCAGTGTCCTTTTACAGGTGACATGAGTCCAGTTAATGCTGCTAAGTCTACTGCTAACAGAAGACGGTTTTACTGCAGGAAATGGAAGTGTACGTCTCATACTCCTGCACTGCTACTGTGGAAAGTCTTAGTTATTGGTTCAAACTGTCGATATGATTTATACGGGTGAAACTTGAAAAACGAGAATACGGTGCAAAAGTTCATTTATTTCAGTAATATTCAAATTTTTTAAGTTTCACCTGTATTTATTGCTTCTAAAAAGCAGCGTCGGTTGTATGAATTATAGCCATAAAGTCTGAAAAATTTAGATACATTTTTCAATTACAAAATCAACACTCTAAGAAAAGAAATGCTGACTAAACCAACTTTATGTCAACTGGTTCTACTAAACCTAGTGGCTTAAAGGTACAATAAGTAAGAATTTCACAGTGAAATAATCACTTGTCATCTGGAATCTTCTGGCGCTGATCTGTTACAGTTGCTCAGATTTAACTCGTTTGTTTTGATAAATTTTTATTTGGAGTTGAACGCCACAACATATAATCGCCATTTTGCCATCACAACCTTTCTCGTTGCGAGATATTTAACACGTTATTTCGAGAAACCTTTTTGTTAAAAGGTGTGGAACACTGAAAAACATTTTTTAATGTTTATTTCTAGTCTAATGGGTCACTGAGTTTTTCATGCAGGCTGAACATGAAACTAGCCTCCTACACCTACCTCCTGCATTAGCGTCTGATTCTGACATTCTAATAATTGTTTGTATTTTTATTCCTATAGCTTTTTTTAACATGCTGTTATTGGCATGTGTACACAGCAAATTTAAAAGTGTTAATTTTTGGGTGTTGGTCCAATTTAACACTAATAATAGTTAATTTAACACTAAAAATGGTTCATTTAACACTAAAAGAGTTACATAGTTGATATGTAGCACTGACATGAGAGTTAAACACAAGTGTTAAAAAGGAGTGTTTCCTAATCAACTCTGTAGGAGTAATTTTGGACAAAATAACTCCTGAAAAGCTAACTCTGAACTCCCACAGTGGCTATAACACCTGCAGAGTTAATTCACAGACTCCACCCCTTTATTCAAAAGTTGGACTGGTAGTGACTGATTGGCTGCAGAGAGCTGCAGTGGGCGAGGTGCATTGTGGGAGTCATGTTTTTAGGTAATTTGTTCTATTTTTTGTTTAGTTTTTTTGGGGGGGGGGTTGTGTTGTTCTTAGTTATTACTTTGTTCACTGTTGCAAATGTGGTGTTACATGTTGTGTCATGTTGGCACCATAAATGAGGAGGCTGGTCACAGGAATGGCACTGCTGTGCCGTTCCACTGTCACAGTAAAGAAGTGGAGCATGGTTCACACTAAATGCTCAGGACTCTGCTCCTTGTGTTCCTCTCTCACTGGCTGTCCACAGTCATGAGGGGTACAGAGCATGAGTTAGCTGATGCTTTTCAGTGTGGCTGTTACACAACAACATGCTCAAATTAACACTGTCAGAGTTGATTTCAACACTTTTAAAGTGTCTATATGGGTCCACACCAGTAGGAGTTAATTTAACTCTTTTTGGAGAGTTGGTACTTTAACTCTGATTTAGTGTCAAAAATTAACTCTTCTGCAGTTAAAAATGTAACTCCAGAGTTAAGAGTTACTATATTAACTCCAACACCGGTGTTAAATTGTCAACTCCAGTGTTAAGAGTTACTATATTAACTCTAACACCGGTGTTAAATTGTCAACTCCAGTGTTAAGAGTTACTATATTAACTCTAACACCAGTGTTAAATTGTCAACTCCACAAGAGTTGGTTTTTGACACCAAATCAGAGTTAAAGTACCAACTCTCCAAAAAGAGTTAAATTAACTCTTTCTGGTGTGGACCCATATAGACACTTTAAAAGTGTTGAAATCAACTCTGACGGTGTTAATTTGAGCATGCTGAATTTGCTGTGTAGTTTCAATGTTGTTTCATGGGACTAAGGATGAAATTTAGTGTCTTATTCATGACATTTCTTTTTACATTCATTAATATGAATTCAAATAAATTAATCAAATCAAATAATTGCTATAATAACATTTCTCTTTCAGAGTTTCTGAAACACAAAGAGTTTGCACCTTTTCACTCATTCATATGTACAGATGAATATATTAACATTGCTGCATGATGGAGCTTTAAATTGTGTGAAATAGTTACTTGAGGATATGTCACATTAAATTGGTAATTTTCATTATTATTTTGATGCTTGAAATATATTATGCAACATGTTTTTGTTTCTATGTAACCTCCATAATCCTGGGTTTGAATAATTTAGTCTATTTTTTTTATTTTACTATATCTGCAATAGAGCAATGTGATCTTTGAAAGTAAGTTCATGTAGAGCTATGGAAAACATAAAATATTTAGTCTACAAAACATATACTAGTTTTATATTACTGTTTGTTTTGGGTAACATTTTGCAGGTGTACAATGTGCTTGTTATTAAATAATGAATAAAATTGCAAGTGAATAGTTAAAATCTCTTTTCTTTAGCCGTCCATCATATCTTGAAAATTTAAACAAAAGCTTTGTTCAGATTTATTAAATTTTCACACTATGAAGGTGTGTGAATTATAAACAACAAAGCATTTCACCTCTCACCCAAAAGGCTTTTTTATACTTGTGTTACTTTGAGATTTAGTCAACATTCTTTTAGAATAAAGAAATTAAATAATAAAGACATTATAAAAAAGCTCCACTAACTGTTTACTCAATCTTTGGTAATACTTTAAGCTCAGCGCAACCCGCTGAGCAAAATCCAATCGAAACTCCCGTCTCTGTGGATCTGGTTCAGCAGGAAGCTCTGCGTCCTGTAAGTGTGACAAATATTCATGTTGTAGATTTACAGTTTAAATCCATTTAAATAGAGGTGAGTGCTCTGATTTAGCACCAATTCCTTCTGTCACACTGGTGTTTGCAGTAATAGACTGGAGTTTTTGATTTATTATGTTTACAATGACTTTTTGAACTAAAACTATTGAAGGCATTATTTCATGTCTTTGTTGAATCGAATAACCTTAGATGTTCATCAGTCTGTTCTCCTTCACTGGTCTCCAGGTTTTTAACACCCGGATAGAGATTGATTCATCTTTTGACATTTGGAAGATTTTTTGGAACAACCCAAGTGCTACAACCCAGTTTCTCACTGTCTTCTCCTCAGCAGAAGATAAATATCGCTCTGCTGCAAAGTGTCGGACCCATTTCAACTTAATTCCTCAGTAACAGTAAACAGAGGATATTTGAGCTGTCTGCAAATAAACAGAACCTTATCCATTTTCTACACCTCCAATCTTCTCATCGGATTCTGGGACTGAGTCTTCGGTTTCATGGCAACAAAACAAAGACAATATCAAACATTTTCCGTCAAATAAATAAAAAGCACATTATCAAATGTTGATTTCAATAACTATATAGTGTGTTGTAGAATTTGGAGTTTGCATAATGCATTTTAAACACTTTTGCAAAATTGTCAGTATTGTGTAGAAAGGACACCCACAATGACCTCACTTGGACCAAAATTTGTCCATATCTGGAGGTCCTGGGGACTTCAAGACAGGAAGCCCAGAAGACGTCAAAGAAAAGATGTCATCTGGTGTCACGGTCTGCACCTTCAGGGGACCAAAACTGGACGTGCAGAAATGACCTGGAAAAGACATCCTTATGGCGTGTCTTTGCACTGTGGGCAACAATATTGTTTAAGTAATTCACCGCACCTGGGTTAGATGTGCCCATGGCCTCCAAAACAGTTACCCAACCCAAGGTACAAATGTTTCACATCATATTGACGACCAAGCGGGGTCATAGTTAGACGTCCAAATAGCAGAGCTAGTTTGCACGTCCAATAGAAGTCCAGAATTGGTCTTGGACCAACAAACTCAATGTAGACGTGATCTGCACGGCCATGTGAAGTTGATTGTTTGGTGGGTAGCTACTAATTTGTTACTGATCTGATGAGCCATGAATATTGCTCCAGTCTGAGGACTTCTTGACTCTCCTCGCTTTGAGTGATGTCACCTGCAGAAAAGGTCCTTACTTTAGTAAAACATCTGATTAAACATCACTTAAAAATGACCGTAATATCCCTTTAAAAGGATTGAAATATTTTCCAATAATTCAAGATTCAAGAGTAAAAAAGCTGCTTTTATTTAACAGATCATCAAAAACAAAGAATACAATTCCATCCATCCATTCATCCATTCATCCACTCACTCACTCACTCACTCACTCACTCACTCACTCACTCACTCACTCACTCACTCACTCACTCACTCACTCACTCACTCTTTTAATGGAGAATCCTGGACAGGTTGTCACTCCATCACAGGGTTTTGCAGATCAATACATCGTACAT
This sequence comes from Aphyosemion australe, assembly GCA_006937985.1. Lineage (NCBI taxonomy): Eukaryota > Metazoa > Chordata > Actinopteri > Cyprinodontiformes > Nothobranchiidae > Aphyosemion > Aphyosemion australe. Next base: position 1,229,949 of record SSNS01000041.1, read on the forward strand.
AATTCATTCCTGTCATTCTCCTGTCAAATTTTCTTTGTAAAAATAATTTTTGTTTGCTTTTTTTGCATTAAAAAAAACAGATTTGCCTTTGTGAACATCAACTAGAAATGTATTTGGCTTTTTGGGTTTCACTGACAACACTAAGAGGAATCTATTTGGCTCACACATTTCTGAGACTCGTCTAATCCCTTACAGGACTGTGAGGCACAAGGGTGGGGGTGCCAAACACAGCAGGTTGCTGGGAAGATGCTGGGCAAACCCTGGACGGGTCGCCATGGCCAATGGATTCACATAAGACAGACACTCATGTACGAGGCAAGGCAGCTTTATTTGTATAGAACATTTCATACACAGAGGGAAAATCAATGTGACAGCATAATTAAAATACACAAATAAATTTAGATCAAATTAAATTCCAATTTAAGAATCAGATAAAAGGCAAGTTTAAAGGGTGAGCAGTTACAGTGCAGAAGGTGCAGCATTAGAAATATTCATTCATAGGCTGATGAATGCATGAACGTTTTCAATTTTGATTTAACAGTTACTAAAGTTGGGGCACATTTGAGGTCATGAGGAAGCTGATTCCATCTGAGTTGCATAGTGGCTAAAAGCAGCGTCACCCTGTTTGGTTCTGACCCGGGGTTCTACCAGCTAAAGCAAATATTGATTTACCAGTTACCATAAAACACACACATATGCTGGGATTCAAACTTGCATCCTTTGTGTTCTGGGATAGCTGCTGCTAACCACACCAAGCAACAGATTTCAGTCTTAAAATGGAAGATTTTTAATAATTATTCTGACATCCTCTCATTTAATTCTATTCACTCTTTATGGCTGCTGGGCAGGTCAAACACTTCCCTCCTTTTCTGTATTCACAGACTTAATCAGACAGAAAAGATTACTTTATTGAAAGAATCGCAGATGAACAGTTACAGAGCAGAAATGTCAGTAAAACATGGGAAAATTGATTTAAAAATGAGTAACACATCAGACTGATAGTGATTAAATAATGAGGTGTTTTTACTGTGATTTATTTTGTCATAAATACAGAAACCAATCAGGCTGATATTGTTTAGGTAGAATTGATGATGATTTCTTAAAAAGCTTTAGGGAAATCCTGACAGATGTGGTCAAATATGTCACAAAGGTAGAAGATTGTGTTTTAAGTTAAACACGTTAGTTACGTAGATCTTCAGAGCTGCACACTGTCGGGCCCACATGAAGTCTCGAGGCATGCTCCTGCGTCGATAGTCTGCGTGTGGCCAGCAAGGTTTAAAATAGTTCTCTGCAAATTGATATTCAGTGCTGAGCAGAAGGAAAACCACACAGATCAGATTCCCACGGAGCGTCAGATGAGGTCAAGTCATCAAAGACCTTGTCAAGATTATGGAGCCACATGTATGAACCTACTCAGGAACTAAAGGAATTCTGGCTGATAAATATTTGTTACTTTTTTCTTAAATTTTCATTATTCAGAGAAACAATCCTGACTGTTTGTCTTGAGAAGAGCTTTCTCTTGTATTATTGTGTTAACTGTTGCCACTAGATGGCATTGTCACACCTTACAGCGTTGCACCGCCCTCCTCCAAGGACAGGCCTCCCACCAAGCAAAGGATGAGTTCAGCACAAAAAAAATATTGGGTTGAGGAGTCATCTGAAGTCAGTATTTATAGACCATGAATTACATGTTAGTTTTAAAAGTCACCTTTCATCGTCTCCGTGCTCTTGGTCATGGAGTATATTTTTGTGTGATTAAATTTACTTGGATATAACGTTTCTCAGCAGGAGTAGAGACGTCTTTGAAAGACAAAGTAAGATTGTAGATCCAAGAGAAAGCCTTTGGTTTCTGCTTTCCTTGATTTTCATCAGGAAAAGCTGATAGGGTGGCATTTAATGCCATAGCCACTGTTTCTCATGTGGACTAGTGATGAGTGGCATCATCAATATATTTTACTGTCTTAAGACATTTGGAGTCACCTTTCTGTTATTCAGATTCAAAAATAATTTAATTAAATGTTGAAACTCAAACTTTTTCCAGCAATAATTACAATAAAATAATACCAATAATAATCATATTATGTCTTGTTGTTTAAAGAGTTGTTTAATAGGCTGTGGGTAGGAAGGCTCTCCTGTAGCGATCTGAAGATGCTCTGGTGTTGCATGACGGTCTAATTAAAAGGATGCTGAGGGTTGTCCATAATTTTTTTGATTTAATGAAGAATCCTTAACCCTTACGAGATTGTGAGTTTTGTTTTTAATCATATAGATTTGAATAAATTCACCTTATATTTTAGAGTCATTGTATTAGGTTGTATGTTTGTCAAACAAAGCCGGTGATAGCTGAAACGTAAAGCTGCAATGGCAAATCTGCAAAACAAGCTAGCTTTTAAACACAAACATGGTCACGGAACTCTCACGCGTCCCATTGGCTGTCATCCCTGGGCCACGTCCATCTGATACCAGAACCCCATTACCAGAGAAAACGAGATAGCGCTAAACACCAGTTGCTGTTTTCTAGGTCCAAACGTCTTTTGTTGTCCGTGACTTCAAATGGTGTTTTTTAGGGATGTAGGAAAATATCGATATGGCAATATATCGTGATATAGCGTATCGTCTCCCCTGTATCGCGATACGTATCGTATCGCCAGAATTTTACCAATACACACCCGTTTTTCTTTTTGGAACTCTGGTAGTTTGTCCTTTTTCCCTTTTAATTGTGCATGCACTAATGAGATATGAGGACCCATACCCAGGGCGGTTATGGGGGGATGTCCTTTCCAGGATACTCATTTTTGATAATATAGTCTTTCATGTTATTATTGATATAGAGAATTAATATATCAATTTTTTTTTTTTTGCAAAATATTTATTTTTTTGAAACTTTTTGAAATGCTGTTCTATCTGAAGCAACTGTAACAGAATTGTTATGATATTGTAATAATGCACTAAAATTTAAAATACTTAAAGGCAATGTTTTTAATATTTTCTTTCAAAGGTGCCTCTCTAATAGAGCAGCCAGCCCCCCTCTTATATTAATCTAGAACCTCCCCTGCCTCTACCAGCATACCATTAGTCTAGTGTCCATGTCCCATTCTTATATTTAAGATTAGATGGAGGGTTTTACTTGTAGAGTTGAGAATTTTAAATTGTGCTGGTCCTAGTTTTGCTGAATGATTGACTTGTGACTCAAAAAGAATGAAAATTAAAAAAAAATCTTAATTTTTTCATACATTAACAAATATCTGATTTATTTACGTATACCATATTGTGGCCTCAAATTAAAAGATGACACCGTTTCAAGGATGTTTATGAATATTTCAGGCTTTGTATTCTTGATGCAACATTTCAAAGCACAAATCTTCAAAAAGGAAAATTTCTGAAGGACAGCGTTCTGGTAAACATGGTTTATAAAATTCACCTTAATGTGGTATCTAACAAAGAAGCACATTGTGAAATACCCCGCAGCATACTTTTAAGATGATTAAAATGTTAATATGTTCTGGGAAAAATTATTTTAAGTGTCACAGTGAGAAATGGCTCTTTTTCTTAGCAAGCATTGAATAGAAACACTCAGAAAATACACGTAACCTCTGACTCAGCCATCCACAGCCTTGCCACAGCTGGAAGTCAAGGTGTTTTGTGTCTGAAGGTAAAATGAATCATTTGGTTAATACAATATCTGCTAGGATGATGCACTTCTAAATTGCTTTTCCATTGGTTTTGTCTAAATCTAAACTTTTATGTTTCAATGCAGCCCATTTTTCACTTTTTAAGTAGTCAATTTTGAGACTTCAAATCATTACAAGTGACTGTTTCTGGTCCTCATTAAAAACAGAAGTACTGGTCACTAATGCAGCAGTCACAAAGGTAAGGTGTGTTTTTATGAATAAAGCAATTTTCAATCTTGATAAAAATGTATATTTCCTAAATTCTAAAGTTAATTTGCTCTAATTATGTCTTGCTGTGTTTAGGCTATGGCAGGTAAACAGTAAGTAAATGGTGCATTAATCATTTAAAGACCAAGTTCACTGAAAAAAACGTTTTTTACTTGTTAATTTTGAAATATGATCGGTTATTCTGTTTAATATTTAGGCTGAACGTGAAAATATCTTCTACCCCTACTTTGTGTATTAGCCGCTGATAGAAAATAAATGGGGTAAGACTTGGATAAGAAAAGCCAGTAATCTCTACTTCACACTGAAAATTAACATATATGGAATCACCCATCTTAGCTTAGTGGTTGGTTTAGCGTCCAGGAAACAGCAGAGAACGTCTCAGCTAGTAGAAGCTAACCGTTAGCATTAGCAGCTCCACCACACAGCAGAACTCCTCCAGGCTTGTGTTATTTGAGGAGATAAAACATCAACATTGCAGAGCAAACAGCCTCAGTGGTAGAGTTGTGCTGCTGTTAGCCAATCAGAGGAGAGATGTCCACATATCAGGAAATAAGACTCCAAATCCTGCTGTCTGAAGATGCTTTCTCCTCCGGCTGAATTGTATTTCCTGAAACAAGTTCATCTGAGACCCCCCACCCCCCACCCCCGAATGCGGCTTATAAAGCACTCATTCTTACTATAAGCCACTGCAAATGTACTGATTAACGCCTGAATTTATTTCAAAATGTGGAAAAAAATATTCACTTGTGTTTTTGCTTTCAAGTAGATGCTAAATTATGTTGAGAAAGAAAATGTGACAAAAATACAGGAATGTGTTGGAAATGTATCACTGGGCAGTGGAGAATTACGCACAGTATTATGGTTGCATTTGGAGCGGAAGCGGTTCGATGCAAATTTATGACACTCGACATTAAGGGGTTAAAGAGTGAACCACATCTTTATTGTTTTAACCTTTTTTAAAAAAGAAACTTAATTTTTGAAGCAGCTTCACAATTATACAAATTATATCTATTTTTGAAGTCTAACACATTACTGGGAAAATTGTTTTGATTTTCTTTTCAGTAGGAATAGATTCCACATTGTAATCCAGTTTCTACTTTAGTTACAGCTTCTAGGATAATTCAGTTGTACCAGTTCCAGGTTTAAAAGTAGGCCATTGTAAGTTTTAGGATTTCCCCTGGCACATTTTCTGATTAGAATAAAAGAAAAAAAAGGAAGACTATGACCTGAAATACATGAAAGTTGGTAAAAACTGAAATCTTGCAAGTTACAACTAGATATTCTAGTGAATATTGACAGATACACACACTTTCAGGTCAATTATATATACATTTTACAAACCAAACTCATACAGTTATTTGCATTTAATTCTGTTTTTAGTTGTCATTTATTGTTTGAACACTGAATATGTCAAACAAAAAAGCAGATGATGATCTTTCTTAGATTTTTGAATCGTTAAAATGGAAAGCTGATTGATGATCTGTATATTGTGGTATACTATAAATACATTATTAATTCCTGGAGTACACACTTGATCACAAATATATTGCACACTTCTGGAGTCCTGGGTACCTCTATTTTTGATTTACACCTTGACTCTGTACACACACCTCCTGCTGTAGCGATGACTGATGATGCAGTGAAAAAGAGCACCTGTTACAGTCAGAAATCTCAGCATTATATTCTCCTTTTTGCCTTCGTCCTTTGAGCTTGCTGGCCTGCGTGCCAGCGGCCCTGACAGACAAACCACCTTTGTACTGGGCCACAGCTTTTGGTGTATATCACAGCCAACCCTAAGTACCAACAAAATAAGCCCAGGCAAAGCCGCAATCTATCATGTGATGCCTGGCTGTAATATATCTCTCTGTCTTGGTCACCATAACTCATCCTTATAGGAGCTGTTGAGTACTGCAGTGTTAGCAGGGACAGGAACAATAACTCTTGTACAATAATGGACCTCTCCACAGCCATGATGACAGACTAGCTTTTGTTCCTGGAATATATTCTTGATATAAAAACAATTCTTCTGTAAAGGACCTTTCTTTTGGAAGTCCCATGTTGAGGAAAAAAGAAAAACTGGGGAGTGGAGTCCCCACACTCTGGTGAATGTCTGAATTGGCCAGGCCTGTCTCTACTCAGAATAATTTGACATCTTAGAGTATTGGAGAAAACTCTGTAAGGGTTCTTCATTTTTTTCTGTAGCGGGCACATCTGAGCCTCATCATAGCAGAGGTCGACTTTATGAACAAGCTACCTTTTGAGCTAAAAAATATCAACTTAGGGCCTGGAATCAGTCCACCTTTTTGAGTCAGAAATCTGAGAGAAAAACCAATGAAATTCTGTGCTGAAAGCCACAGTGAATCATAAATATTTTTGCTTTTTTAATCTCAGAGTGGCTAAGTAGAATATTTCATTGTTCTATGTATTCATCCATTCATCTTCTGCTGCTTACCTGGGACAGCAGCAGCAGCTTAGGCTGAGATTCAGACCTCCTCCAGCTCATCCAGAGGAATTCTAAAGCATTCCCAAGCCAATTTCATGAAGTCTTGAGTCTGTTCTCGGATCTCCTCTGTCAGATGTGTCTGAAATGCCTCTTCATGGAAGCAATCCTTGCCAAATGCATAAAACTCAACCTGAGTTTTTTCTATGCAGAGGAGCAAAGACTCTGTTCCTAGCTTCACTCTGTCCCTAAGGGTGTGCCCTGCCACTCTGCACAGGTGGCAGGACACCTGTCAATAAGATGCACTAAAATGGTAAATAAAAATGGTAAATGGCCTGTATTTGCATAGCGCCTTCTTAGGGTTCTACAACCCCCCAATGCGCTTCACAACACAATCAGTCATCCACCCATTCACAGGTTAAGTCTCTTGCCCAAGGACACAACAGCGACAGACTGAGTGGGACATGAACCTGTGACCTTCCGATTGCAAGGCAAGCACTTAACTCCTCTGCCAACATGGCCCTGCCAAAAATGCCAAAATAATGATTAAACATCTACCGCACTATAAGACACTCATTTAAACAGTTTATCAACAAAAAAGATGATTTGGCAGTGAGTTGCTATTTAATTAAAGGTGTCATCACCTATAATACCGGGGATATCTACATCCTATTATAGTCTTTTAGACCATTAAAGTAAATTGTGTTGGAAAAATAACAAAAAAATATGATTTTTAGTCCTTTATTGTGAAGGGCCTATTTTCTCGCGAGATCACACGCGATATTTCGGCTGTCTCGGACGTGCACGGGACTGAGGAGCGCATTGATTGGTGGATGGAAGCAGGAAGCAGCTTCAGCGTCTCGCTCCAAAACAACAAAAGTTATAACTGAACCCGACCTGGCAGTGACCTACGGGATCTAACCGTGTATTTACGAGCCCGAGCCTCGCCTCGTGTGTAATGGCGTCCTCGTTTGTTGAGTTGGGACAAAGCAAGCTAACAGCCAGGCATCGGCTCTTATGCTGTTGTGAAGATGGAATGCACAAACAGATCGGAGTTTTGTCTCCCATAACAGGGATTATAACATGAGTCGTCAACGGTAAGACATAATTTATGCGTTTCACGTTATGAAATGAGCTTTGTTGTGCTGGTTTGTTCGCTGCCAGTTCATATTTGTTTATATTCGACCTTTGTGTCGGCATATAGGGCCAAAGCTCAAGTTCTCGTTTTGGAATTCGCGTGCTCGTGGGGTGCATGTGAGCTGGTTGAAGAAGGCAAGATTAAACAAATGCATCAATGTTAAATATCAGCTTCTCAGCCAGTGAAAAATCATTAGGAAGCCATTATAGAAATTTTTTCAAGTGGAAAAGTGAAGATTTCAGGTGATGACTCCTTTAAATGCCCTGATTGTTCCAAAATGTGTCAAAGTGCTATTCTCAGTTTTTGAATTCTACTACTTGGCAGCAGTAGCTCAGGAGGTAGAGCGGGTTGTCCAGTAATCGGAAGGTTGCAGGTTCGATTCCGGCTCCGGCCAGAGAATGCTGCTGTGTGTCCTTGGGCAAGACACTTAACCCGCCTTGCCTGCTGGTGGTGGTCGGAGGGACTGGTGGTGCCAGTGCTCGGCAGCCTCGCCTCTGTCAGTGCACCCCAGGGCAGCTGTGGCTACATCATAGCTCATCCCCACCAGCGTGTGAATGGGTGAATGACTGATTGTGTTGTGAAGCGCCTTGGGGGGTTGTAGAACCCTAAGAAGGCGCTATACAAATACAGGCCATTTGCCATTTTACTTTTTTGAATGGATTGTATTGTTTGTAATGCAACTCAGTCAACGATTATAAAAAGAACAAGACAGACGGTATCTCAGTTTAAAACTGTTACATATTAGGGGTGTAATGGTTTTTATTCACAGTTTGGGTTGTACCTTGGTCCCTGGTTTTGAGTCCAATTGTTGGTATGGGTTTGGTGCAACATGAATAAGAAAAATGTGCAAAAAGCTCTTTGTTGAGGAGTAGTTAACAAATGCCAATTAAAAAAATATCCCTGCTTTTAGATAAGAGGGTTAATGGCTTGTGACTAACTTATTCTTTATGGCGTTGCCTGCATTCATCGCCAGCATCTGTATCCAGATGTGCAGTGCAAACATGTTTTCCTTTAAATTCTACATGATGTATGGGGAGTGACTGTAGGATATGCAATATGGATGCATAGTATGAGTAAATTATAGCCTTTCTCTTATTTCGTTGCTTTCACATATGCAACTTATTGAGAATCTGTTCATTTTTTAGGGATTAGAACAGCTGAGAGTGATTCTGTACTTGACAGTTTCCACTCGTGTGCAGCCTTTCCTTAATTGCTGCTGAAGTCATTGCTTGCATCAAATAGTTCTGCCAGTTGGAAATGGAGACAATATTTCTGCTAATGTTTTAAGGTTCATCTCTCAGGTTTTCCATTTGCTGAATAGCATTTATCTGTGGTTTAGTCGATGAGCCCGATAGGTTCCTCATTCAGGGACTTTCTCTGTCTCTGTCTTTTTCTTTCTCACTATATATCAGGTGGAAAAAAGGCCAAAAAGAATCTGAATGAGAAGTCAGGTTGTCTTTTCTTGCTTGACCCCGGGACCCTGCGAAGCTATTCAAACACGAATCCATTTTTGGTAGTCATACCACAAGTTAGTCTACCGTAAAATTAAATAACCATTCACAGTACATCTGCCAGTGTAGTACATCTTGTCTTGAAGAGAGAGCAAAGAACAGAAAAAAAAAGTTTCATGTCTGATGCGTACTTAGAGCTCAATCTCAGCCAGAACAAACATCTACCCAGAAAGCCTTCTCTCTGTTTCCTTTGACGTGATGGATCACCAGTGCAGAATAAAGATTGCTGTAAAAATTAGACAGGAAGGAACACCAACATATAGGTGGAATTTTTATAGGCGAAGTAGAATTGCTCATTTAATTATGTCTGCTGTTTGAACCGTTCCCGGCTTTGGGAAAAGTTAATAAGGAGGAGAAAAAATGCTATGATTGCTCAGTGTTTTCACACTCCATCATAACAACCATTTATCCAGTAGTTTGACTTGTCCAAGCCTAAAACCTCCTTGACTGTGTACAGACTGGAGGAAAAGAAACAACACACTAAAGTCAGAAACGAGAAAATTAACTGCACCTTTACTTGTATTTTAGCTGTTGGTCTACCTCTTTTTTTTGGATTGAGTGGTAGGAATGGCAAGTGTAGCCCCAAGGTCGGTGGTAAGAAATACTTATATTAAGTTATTGTAGGTTTTAGGTGCAAAGTGAGCTCTCCAGGCTCTGCGCTTGTCACATTGTACATGCAGTCGTGCTTCACATATCCAAAGCTCCTCCAGCTAAAAAGGAAAATGAGAAGAAAAAAAAGTATCATGTCAATAAGGCGCTCCCCTTAAACCAGAACTCTGAGATGATCCCTTCAGGAGAGCAACTATGAGTCATCTCATGACTTTGAGATTTGCTGCACTGCTAAGACAGATAACGCAGCTAAAGGTTAAATCACCTCCACTGTCAACACCCTCACCAACACTCATGCTTCCTCTGCACTACTTCTTTCTAAAGGTGCTAGGATCGTGTTACCTGTCTGTATTTTATTCAACTATCAAGAGTTTGGTATTTTCTTCTGTGCCTATCTGTAATTTTTAGCTTCAACACGTTTGGAAAAACACATTTATAGCCAGCAGATGTGAACTTTGCACCACATATTTTTAAAAGTGATTAATTTATTTCATGATACCTTGGAGGTCTGCAGCTCTGGAACTTTTAAAGGCCAAGTTCACTGGGAAAAATGGTTTTTACTTGTTCTTTATGAAGTATGATCAGTCACTCTGAGTTTAACATGCAGGCTAAACATGAATATAATCTTCTACCCCTATTTCCTGCATTAGCCGCCCATTGAAAATAGACGGGGAAACACTCAGGTTAGTAAACACTGACAGTCGCATGTCATATTGTCTGCAGTTTGCATTCATGGATTCACCCATCTTGACTCGTGACCAAGAAAGACTGTTGTTGATTTAGTGTCCAGGGGAGAGCAGAGCACGTCTCGGCTAGTAGAAGCTAACCGTTAGCATTAGCAAATTCACCACACCACACATCACATATCATGAAATAAGCCTCCGAAAACTTGCCTGATATTTCTTCACGGGTTGGCCTGTCATCCACATGAAAGTGGAGATATACGGCACCAAAATCCATTGTTTTATAGTGGAAAGTGGAAATGTACAAACTCTCTGTAGTCAGGTTATGCTTGTGGACGTAAATAACCAGGATTTCAGGTTTTGCAATGTCACTGCTTGCTATAAACATCATCATGACATCACACGTGCGACTTGTGTTTTTACTTGCTTGTTTTTACAAGCCTGATAACTGGTCTATGTAAAAACCCACAGTGAATATACGAAGTTAAAAACAGTTATTGCCCACCACGTAGGTAGTCCATTTTCAAGGAATGTTTTTTGGTAAAGACATTGATGATTTTGGGAACTACTGCCACCTACAGGCTTGGCATGCCTATGAATGTGCTTCACAATGCACTGGACGTTTTACTGAAAATGAGGTGGTGGACCCAGTTTTTTCTTATGCTGGGCTTACACCTAAGGATTTTCAGTGTCAGACTAAAGACTGGCAGTTTTTAGGAATCTCATTGGAGTCTCTGCGCGCTCCCGTCGTCTCGATCGTTAAATGTAATGTGATAATCTGCTGTCGGCGACTCGATTTATGCCAGTCTTTCTCTAGTCTTTCACTTCCAGCATGCTAGATATTGTCTCTAGTCGGAGTGTAGTCGGAGTGTAGTCATAGTGACGTACAACAATCAACAACCAATAAAATACGTTCTCACAGCGGAACCAAGAAGCTCTGTCAGTCATAACAACACAAACATGTCTACAGACGTTGACATAAGAGCTCCAAGCAGGCGAAAGTGAACCGTGGAGAGAGAGGAGCACTTGGTCGAGCTATGGGCAGAGCAGCCGTGTCTTTTTGACATAAACTGCCATTCATACCACAACAGGGTGGAGAACGGAAAGAGGTGCCCATATTCTCTGACGCTTCTGTTTCTTTTTGCTACAAACGACTGCAGTGGCAAAAGCTAGTAGCTAAAAGCGGCTTCTCCTCCATTTCAAACTTCTGCAGAACATTAGCGAGAATCAAATGCTGAAATAATCTAGTTGTAGTCGTGTAAATAGTGTTCCTACAAGATTCAGCTTTTAGTCTGAGACTAGTCTAGGACTAAAAACTGTCTTTAGATGTGAGCTGATAATCTTTTGGAGTGTTTTCAAAATCTTTTCAAAGTCTGTAGGTGTAATCCTAGCATTAGATGGGCATGGGAGGATATGGCCTAAGTGACAGATCTTGCTGTGCCTCTCATAAGAGCCCTATGTTGCTTAAATAGTCACCACTTTATTCATGTGACACTGACAGGGGCCTCAGTAGCAGGTGGAAGATCCATCCACGGCCACAACAGCTTCACTCCTCCTCCTCATACTGGTCACCAGTTTACTGGTGGATGTGGATGAAGATCAACCAGCTTGTTGTTATTGGTGTTGTTGGTCATTCTAGCAACTAGCAACATGTCCAAGCTGTCTAAGAGCTGTGACATTAGAGCCAATCAGGTGCCAGAACACCTGAGGCAGCATTCCAAATACAAAAAGTGGATATTGACCAAACATACATTTTTTTACTTTTTGTTCTAAGTTTAAAACATGGGATGTCTGCTAAGAGATGATGTATAAAAATTTTAATTTAATTGTTTTGAAAGAATAAAATTCAAATATGATTTTTTTTCCCACAATATCCCAAATTATGAAGCCTGCAAACACATTTTAAACTTCTTGAAGGTTTCCAATAAAATTTTATACAAACGTAGGTCTGGTCTGAGAGGGAAATCAAAGTAAAGACTTTTTTCAATCATGTTCATCAGTTACTTAATGGAACATGAACCAGTTACATCACTTACTTTTGTTGTGTCATTTCCTCAAATTTGCAATGATGCTGAGGGATGTCAGACTTAATTAGCAAATATTCCATTGCAACTGAAGTTTATTGCATGAAGTCATATAACACTGCATTCAGTCTTTCCATAACCCCAACCCTCACCCTAACCCTTCCATTCTTTCGCTCAGCTGTTCATCGCCTATGCACAAAATCCTTGGTCAGTGTATCCATTACTAGTGGAAAATGATTTTGTAGAGGTGTGCAGAGGTATTCTTGTGTGGTTTAGAATGTAATCACTGTGAACAGGTCAGGAAATAAGGTCTTATTTCTGTCAATTACAGATCTGTTCAATGTGACTTGAGTCGCACAGTTCCTGCTGAGTTCTGTAGATGCTAAATTTGTACACATCTGAGAAGATGGGCTTTGGTTTCAGTGTTGAGAGTACAAGAACTCTCAGAAAATTGAGTCTGCTTTCTTCTAAACCTGAGAATAATGTAACTGTTTACATTGTTGAGGATAAGCAAGGTCAAGCATACTTTCCTGACAAGGCAGAGTGTATGTTGGCCCACTTTTAACTCTGGATTTTTGAAAAAAACCAACAGTCTGCATGTTTAGTGACCCAGTAAGTGGCGCCGAAGTTGTGATTTATGTCCGTTGTAGGAAAAAAGCAACAGGGAAGTGCACCAGTACAAATGCAGCCAAACTTGAGAAGAACACACTGAAATCTGCAGAAAAGGTCAAGAAGCAACATAACAGTCGATGCTCTCACACTGAGCCAAAATGCAATAGGTAGATATACAAAGGTACAGTGGGAGCTTTTTACTCAACACTTATATTAGACAAAAAACATTTGATTTAGGAAATTAAAGTTTATTTTCTGCATGATTTTTTTTGTCATGTAGTTACTTAGACACTTTTAAAAGGTTAAAACTTGTCAAGTGTTTTTATTTTATTTTTTTGCATTTTCACTTTATGTGTAACACTACTGATCTCAAGTAACATGGCAAATGATCTTGTTTCACTTTTTACTTGTTTATAAGAAGCAGAATACTTTATCAGCTGAGGCCTGGCTTAACAATGACCACCACTGAAGCTTTTGACCTACAGGGTACGGATGGAAATTGGGCAACCGTTGGTCAAAGAAAGAAGCAGAAGGTGTGTTCGTAGACAGGGAGAGAAGAGGAAGAGTACTGAGAGTAGGGACACTGACTGAAAATAGCTAGAGAGTTTGTTGACATGATTTAGAGGAGTAAGGTAGATGTACTGTATGTTCATGAGACCAGGTTGAAAGGTAGCATGCCAAGTTTAGTTGCAGGGTTCAAGATGCTTAGGTTGGACCCGCCAGGCAGGAGACCTAGAGGAAGATCAAAGACAAGATTTATGGATGCAGTGAAAGAAGACATGGAGCTAATTGTTCAGAGTAGAGGACAGGGTTAGATGAAGCCAGATGGTTCGCTGTTGGGACCTCTGAAGGGAAATACCCAAAGTAAACGAAGCATTTTCTTTTCAACTGTGAATATGTTTGTTTTTTCATTTAAAACCCATTCTTAATAAAAAGAGTGTGTGTGTTTAGTATTCACTACATTTCATTAACTTATTCATTAATTTCTTGCACTTTGAAATTCTGTGTACATTCTCAGATAAATACTTAATAGAAATAACTTTACTGTGTGTTTTTGCTAAATGAGCCACCTTGATTTTTGGTGTTTTATTTAATATCATCCTTTGATCACTAGTTATGCTTTTGGCATTTTACATAAACACGTTCTGTTCAAAATCACCACTCCTGGATACAAATCAAACAGTTTTATTCCCCCGACTTGATATATTTTCTCTAGCAGCACATCACTCCCACCACCTGTGTACACCATGTCTTGTGCTGAATGCAACCTTCAGAGCCATTTATGATAAACAATTTTCTGATGATGAATCATGAGTCCATCTGATGAGGTTTATTCACTCTACAGCACATGTTTAAGGAAGATGCACCTTCTTCTTGTGCTGTCTGTTCCTTGTCTGTGTCTTCCATCATTAAAACAGGATGAAAGCAGTTAGTCAGCTTCAAGGGCCTGTGATTGCACTAAAACAAAAGCAGCAGGGAGGCTCTCCAAAGGAAGGCAGACTGCAGAGATTCACCAGAGCACCTGCAAGCTATAGAACTTATTCAAAGGAGTACAACGTCATATTAGGGTTACTCACAGGAAAAAGTGAAAAACACATTTGAGGACGTGGTGAGATTATCGTCACAATGTCTAAAAAAACCCTGGTATTTCAAAATTAGAAAGGCAAAAACAGGACTGTTACTGTTATGGTATCCAATGCTTCTGGTTGTGTTTTTACCTAATAGGCTCCAAAAAAGAATGTTTAGAATATAATATACAGTCTTTATTCCTGCAGCAGCATCCACAATGGAACTTTAATAACTCCCTTCAATCCTTCACAATAAGAGTCTTAAACATACACACATACCTCAAGACATCTGAAGCATATAAACGTAGTTTATTATCATTATTCTGTTAAAAATCAAGACATTATGGGTAATGTATCTGTTTGAGCCAGCGCTGATTTAGTTCTTAATCTCTTTTTTTAATCTCTACCTACTTTATGTCATAAAAAACTTATTTTCCGTTCCAATTCATTTGTTGCTCAGTTGTTAAATGGGGCATCAGAGCATTCAGTACAGTTGAATCCAAGTGCTGCGGTCCAATCTGCAGTTGCAGAGCAAAACTGTTTTTATTTTTATTTTTTCTGCAAAACTTTAGGCAGAAAGTTTAGATGTTGGCAGATGGGCAGCTCCCACTTTGTATGCCGTGTAAATGTTCCATTTTTAAGAGACGCATCTGTTCAGTGCTAAAATAAAATGGAGAGAAATAAAACAAAATAATAAAATAAAAACAACAAGTGCTGTAACTAGCCGTGCCAGTGGGAAGAGGAGGGCCTGAATGTGCCAATCTGTATCGTGAGTCACGGCAAAAATGTGCTGCACTTTCAGATAGTGTTCCTGTTGTGACAGAAGGGATCATCACAAAGTTGCGTCATGCAGTTAAGGGAATACATGCACACGCATGCACGCACACACACACAGTATGCTTTTAGTTGTGCCATTGTCACATTCTGTCTGAACGGGCTCTATTGCTGTTCTTGGTCATCAGGACCATTCACTTGATGTTCATTGATTATTCAAAGTAACATCCAAGTCCATCTGCGTTCTTCATTGTAAGATGTGCAACATTATGCCTCCATATGTACTTGACTGGCATCACAACAGTTGGGAACCTCATGTTTAAACCAATGACTAGAAAATTTGGACAAACCTCCCACGCCATCACCCATAGGTTTTTAAAGAGCTGAATTGAAGCCAAGTGGGAAGTTCCCACCAAAACTTTCTTGGCCGCATCTCGTCACTCCAGGAAAATACAAAAATGGAGATGAGAGCAGGGCTGTAATGGTAGGGGCAGATGAATGACGTCCAACAGACTCTGAGGTGATGTAATTACAAGCTAACTGAGCTAACCTGGAGCTAACAGAGGTTGGCGAGGGCTTGTAGCCAGAGAATCGTGAGTCTGCTACCCTTTGCCTTCTAGTCTGTAACACTTTTAACAAGAGGCAGAGGCTGAGGCCTTCTCTGGAGCAAGCAGGGGGGCAAGCTGCTAGCATTAGCGCTAACAGCTCATCTGCTACGTGTCAATCAAAAGGACACGCCCCTAATTAATCAGATTTTCATGCTTTAATTACATCTAAATGGATGAGTTAAAAAATTAACCCCTCTGAGTTTTCACAACCGTAAATGTGACCTATTAAACCTAAAATGTTTAATGTACCGGATTGTAAACATGTTTATTTCTGCTGAGACGTCAGAGTCAATGGGAGCTTGTTCCTTTCTGGAGCCAGCCCCTAGTGGATAAGGGGGGAACTGCAATTTTTGTCACTTCTGTGTTGGCTTCACTTTTGGCAGGCGGAGTTTCAAACGTCATCGATCCACTAATCTGTGAACCTGGACTCTTCTCAAAAATCTGGTTGTTTGTAATCTGAACCCAGCAACAGGAGAGCAGCAATGCTTTCAGAGTTATCTGTTATCTTCTTCCAGTTTAATCTTTCCTGCCATCACCTTTAAGTATACATGTTGTGGTAGCAGCCTGACACACAGTTTATCACGCTTATCAATAACCGATCAGCCAGCAGGCCCGACACGTCAGGTCCCTGCAGAAAGTCGGTGTTAAAGGAAAGAGAATGAAGCAGGCTTCTGCAGAACTCAAATGGAATATTTTTCTTTAAACTTATATACTCCTGAGCCTCTCTGACATGTATTCACTGCACCTCCTCTATAGGAAGTTCCATCCATCTGCAGCACCGTTTCCAGACAGAAACCTGAGTGCCAGGGAAACATGTGTCGGTTGTCACTCCCTATAAGACTGAATAGAGGGAGTCTCTATAGATTTCTTTGCTGTCTGAACTTTCTCACATATGCAGAGCAGTTCCCTTTAGACTCATTTCCTGGAGTGCTCTCAGCAGTTTTGTAGGATTTATTTGACTTTTTGAGTGCATATTATGAAAAGCTTCAAACTCATCTTTGGACTCCTTTGCAATACTTAAAAAATTACCAGAGGATCTTTTGAAAATATGAAGATTGTCACCATGAACACACTTTTAGGCTTATAAGCAGGCTTAAAAATACTCACTGGGACTGATTTTGTACTCATGTTCAATTCTAATGTAGGAAATAGGTGGAGGATTTAAAAAAAAGGAAAAATGCATTTCTTTTTAGGTTAAATTAGATGACTAATGTTAAAGGCACACTTTGCAGTTTTGGCTTGCTTTTAGACACCCTAGTGTCCATTTTAAGTGACTGGCCTAAAAAATAAACAGTTTTTAACACCTTAATCACCTCAGCCTTCATTAGTGTCTACAGGAGCGGTTCATCACTAAATCAAACAAATCAGCTTTGTTCATGATCTAAAACATGCAGGAAACATGCTGGAAGCAGACTGCAACGTTAGCATGTTGGCTAGCCATAGAGTTTCGTGATAATTAATGAGCAACACTGAAGAAAGATCCTGAGAGGAGGAATCATGTGACCAACCGTGGAAGCCAGAGCCCTGGCTGATAACAGACAGATATGTTACAAGTTACAAGTGGCTAGCCGACGGGACCGGGGCCTGTGGTGCCGGCTCCACTGGCAGCTCAGCTCAGCTGCAGACGGTTTCCATAGGGCGGATAGCTGGTTGCGCAGTGACGGGATTGAGACGTGACCACTACCACCTGACAAACATTTTTAGAAGTAATTACAAACCCGGGAAAGCTAAAGTGTGCACAAACAAAACATCTGAGCTCTTGCGATTCAGAAAACTCCCGATGTTTGACTGCTATTGGGGTCGGACGTTCTTTTTCTTTTTGTAGCTCCATTAGATAAATGTATTCTGTTTCTTCTAAGACTCTGCTATGATGAGCACGTTACGGTAAATGCTAACCAGGTGTAGCTCGTCTGTTCTGAGGTGTAAATTGCCATAAAGTGTTACTGTATCTCGTTAGATGGGTGACTTTGTGAGACTTTACGGCAGCGGTCCTGAGAGGCACAAGTTACAAACGTGGTATTCTGGTCCAAGGGGTGGAGGGTGCTGAGAGGCTTTTCATTCATCCTGTAAAGGCTCAAAATATAACTTAGTACGCCTTTAAAGTTGTGTAAAAATTTCCTTCTTCTTCCTCCTCACCAAATTTAACCAAGTTAAACTCTCTGATGAATTTGTTATTCTTCTCATTACCTGAAGTTGACATTCTTTCACATGAAGGAATGCATCCATACTTAACTATTTAATGATCTGAATCTGAATAGATGACATGTATCATTATGTATTATTAGCTTTCCTCGTGGCCCAGTTTGTTGGTCAAGGTTGAGCGTTTAGATGCCTCAGATGCAGATGGCGGTTGATAATTAGGTGGCTGAAATATGTCAGTTTTATGAGCATTGTTTTTGGCAGGGCTCCCCACTGGAAGCAGGCTGCCCCCTGTTATTCCTCACACCTAATTGACCATCAGCGAAGCCTTCGTGTGCTTAAGTTGTTGACAAAAGGTGCTGTGTGTTTCTCGTAAATGTGCCAATTTCCTGCGCAGCAGATTCTGATTTTGGCTCAGCCTCTCAGCTTATAGCCTAATAAGCTGTTGTATTGGCTTTTGATTTGTGCTCTGTATCTGGTTTCACACACCATCCTCCTCCATCATACAAACCCACGATTTTGGTTGTTTTTAGAATACATTATATTGTGGAAACACAGATGTTCTGGTTATTTCTTTTCATATACATGCATATAGCTTTAGCTACCATAACAGATGCACCGTGAGCTTTTAAGGCAACAAATGGAGCGAAAGGGAAAAAAAAGAGTGGACTTTAGGCTCAGAGCGATTAAGTGGAATAAAAGCTTTTTTACTATCAGTTAGACTTTATGACTAATACCTTTTGTCACAGTATGTTAAACATACATTTTGTTTGGCATTGAGAGTCTTTGTGCAGGCGTGGTAAAGGATTTAACATTTGCCTGCAGGCAAAAAGCAATAATGTCATGTTTTTTATTTGTTTTTCTTTCTGCAATAAAATAAAAGAAACGAGAATACTTAAAGTTGAATTTCTAGCTGCCAGACGCTTTTTAAGTGAGGCACTTGTCCTTAATTATATTATTGTAGAATAAGTAGGAATAAACACAGTTACTTTTATTAAGCATGTGGTGCAGATATTTGATTTGAACATGAAGCTGTGAACAACAGACTGCTGATGGAACATGGAGATATTTATCAATAAGGAAGTGATTGTGTAGCATTTATTAAGTATAAATGAGTTTTTGAGCATACTAGTGAGCTCTAAAAGCATAAATGACTCAGTCAGCTAACTTTGGAATAAATGTAACTAATATTTTGTCAAATTAGCTAAAAAAAATACGTTTTTCTTATTTTTTTTAGACACAGGTCATGACTTGGTTGAATATGACTGACAAACAAAAGTTAAACTACAAAAAGAACAAAAACATGTTCAATTGTTTTTGTTTCTTGGTTTTGTACTGTTACCCACACCTCAGTTATAATAGGATGTTATATAGTTCGTCTGAGCAGCTTCTTGATTGGCTGAAAGCACTTGACTCAATGGAGTGACAGTTGCTTTGACTTGGGTCACCAGTTGGTCTCCTCAGTTGTTGAAATTCTGCTGTTAAATTTATACAGATGAAATTTTTTCTGGTGTATTTTAAGTTAAAGGTGTGGAACACTTGTTAAATACATTTGCAGTGGTCTCTAGTAGGAATGAATGCCTTGTGAGTCGTACTCTGGGGGCAAAAGACTCTGGTGCACCATTTCCAGGAACTAGAAGATTGCCACATCACAGCTGAGCTTCATACAACAGGATTTATTTGGACATCTCTCCTCTGAGCAACACGACTCTACCACTAACTCTGTTTGCTCTGCAACGTTGATGTTTTATCTCCACAAATAACACAAGCCTGGAGGAGTTCTGCTGTGTGGTGGAGTTGCTAATGCTAACGGTTAGCTTCTACTAGCCCAGACGTTCTCTGCTGTTTCCTGGACGCTAAACCAACAACAGCCTTCCCCGTCGTGAGTCAAGATGGGTGAGTCCATGAATGCTAAGTGACAGTGTGACGTAGATCTGTCAGGATTTTCTAATCCTAGAGTTTCACCTAGAGTCTATTTTCTATCAGAAGCTAATGCAGGAGATAGGTGGAGGAGACTATTTTCATGTTCAGCCTGCATGAAAAACCTCACAGTGACCGATTATAATCAGAAATAATCTTTAATAATCTCCATGTCCTGGTGAGACTGTATTTCTGCCTTAGATATGAGCACATTAGCTAATTCCATCATGGAGTCCCTTCACTGATGTTTTGTGTCGTTAAATCACAACCTGCTACCGTGTCTCTGCTGCACACAAAGACACAGAAACCATCAGCTGAACAGTTTCCTGATGTTCTGAGGAGTGATTGGGCGCAGCCATTTTAAGGAGGCTCATTTGTTGGTATACTAGTCTGTGAACACAATATTAATCTCAATAATGGGCCGAGCAGCCGAATCCATCCCGTGGAATAATAGTTTATGAAATAGGAAAGTGAATCCTGAGGAGGTGAACATTCCCGTGCAGCTCAGAATAGTTTGGTGCCAACCTGCCTCAGTGACAGAGGACAGAATATCCCAGTCATTAATTCTAGTTGGTCGGAAGAACAAAGTCTCGTAAAAGTAATCGAAGCAAGTGTTGCTCAGGGAGGAGCACATTTGCTCAAGTGTGAGTGTTGCATTAGAAATCCCGACTCTCTGCCTGGAAGGTGGAACTTCTGTTTATTAAAAATGAGAAGCTATTTCCTTCTTTGCTTTCTGTCCTTTTTTCATAGTTGTGTTACATTATGAGCTTCAGTCCCCTCCGTGACCACATCCCCTCCCATGCTGGGAAATGTGGAATGCTTCTTTAGCCCATATATCAGATTTACCTACAGTGTCATCCTCTGTGTCAGAGCAGTGAGGAGCATTGAATGGCTTGTAATAAATCATGATTTCTAGCAGCTTCTGGGAGCTCACCTCTATCTAGACTTGACCTACTTCTTGGTAAAGTCCTCACAAACTTCTTGTAGAGTCCCCTTGTGGGATAGAAGATGAATGTGGATCGTCTCTGAGTACTCATTGTCCACTTTGTCACTTCATTAGTTACACACAAACGATGTCGCTCCAGCCCAGCGCACATGACTTGTGGACTATTTTAATATCCATTCTTCTCCATTATTCTGATGCTTTTCTGCTCTCAACTCAATGTAACAACTGCACAGCTTTAGAAATAACAATCCTTATTTACATACAACTAACGGTATGATAGAGCGGAATATGTGACCTCAGCGTTTTCATACAAACGTGGAAGATTTGGAAGATGCTGAGAACTATTGAGACTTTAGTGCTGTGTATCTGAAAGAAATACGCTTACAGTGGTGCAATGGAAATTACATTTTTTGACCAATGATGGATATTTAAGATCCTAAAAACAAGCTTGCATGTTGCAATTTCTCCAATTTATTCTTTTCTAAATCATATAAGTTGTTGATCATTTGTCCAGTTATTTTAGTTCAGATTATATTTGACTTTGTTCATCTAGATCAGGTGTCGAACTCCGGTCCTCGAGGACCACTGTCCCACATATTTTAGTGTTTTACCTGCTTCAACACACCTGATTTCAATCAGCAGGTGATTAACAGGCTCCTGGAGAGCCTGATGAGCTGCTGCACAGGTGAATCAACTGTGTTGGAACAGAGAAACAACAAAGCGGTGCGGGATGTCGGCCCTCGAGGACTGGAGTTTGACACCTGTGATCTAGATCATAATTTAAATACACTGATAGTCATTTGCATGCACTCGATGCAGGTATATTTTCAGCCATTGTTCTGAATGCATTTGACCTAAATTCAAATTCAGCAACTTACAACTACAGATGCTCCGATTCAGATTGTGAGGGCTGAAACCACTTTCAGATTAATTTACAGCTCTGACCTGCCAAAGACGATTTAGAACTATAATATAATATATAATATGTTTTTGGGAGTAATTCTGATTTACATGAGAATTATGATTCTGGAAATAAAATATGTTCATGTGGAAGATCAGTTATTGCCAAATTGTGCAATGGTGAGTTTACAGACCTGCTGCTTGGCCATGGTGGGATTCTGCAGGACAACGTTTTACTGCTGAAAACATCAGATAAAGTCTACTTCATCCATTTGGTGTTAAAAATTTGCATTGCATCTCAATTATTATAACGTAAAGCTTCAATGGCAAATCTACAGAACAGGCTAGGTTTTAAATGCAAACACGGTCGATGAACACTCACCCCTCCCCTCGGGTATCTTCGCTGGAGCTGCATCCACCGAAACCGAGAACCCACATTGCCAGAGGCAACGAGATAGCGCTAAACACCAGTCGCCATTTTCTACGTCCAAATGTCTTTTGTTGTCCGTGACTTCAAATGTTGTTTTTGTTTTTGGGACTCTAGTAGTTTGTCCTAAAGTTGAAGTGGTAGCAGCCGTCACTCACATAAAGGTAAATTAAACATGAATCAATTTTCTGATAGTTTATTAACAGGGGTTTAATGGTGTTTGTTTTGTTTTTTTTACTGAACCATCATTGCATAGATGTCAGGGACAGGTGTTGGTCACAAGCAATCCCCACTCTCATTTAAAACCAGATTTGGTTACGTCACTGCTGTTTGCTAATAGATTTGACAGAAAATGACAAAATAAAGTTGTCCAAAGCAATATTCACTGAAGCAAAGACAATTTTATTCCACTGTTTTAAAATGTATTTGTTAAATGTTAAATTAGTACAATTAGAAAAATTATAATTAATTAGTTGTGCATGACACCTTTCAACCTTCAGCATAAATTTGAATAAAATATAAAATAGTACTAATGATTTTAAGACACTAAAACTAAACCAGGATCAGAACTGATCATTTAGATTTTGTAGGTAGAGTTTATTTTTTTCTCCTGTTGAAACAACACCTCCACATCTTCTGTTTCACTCACTTTACAGAACAAAGACGATGCAAGAAACCAGAAGGGTCCAGAGAGATTTCAGCAACATGAAGCAAAACTGCTTTCTTCCTCTGCCAGTCAAGAGGATTATACCTGCTTGCATTTGTTGCTCAGTTTATTCATTTATTTATTTTTTCAAGCTAAACTTTACTTGGCTCTAAACAGGTTCTGTAATCATCTCTATGATAAAAATATTGTCTTTTATTTTGTCAGGTTGTATTTGTGAGATAAAGGAAGGAACGTTTTCAGACGTAGTTTATGCTTTTACAGTTTCTTTATTTTTTACTTTTCTTTAAAGGTAGTAAAGTTAGTTGGAATTTTACAGTGAAATAATCACATAACAATCTTTGTTGACTGTCTGTCCTACCTTCATACTTCCTGGTTCCAGAGCAAATCATATGTGAGCCCGCAAAGTTGTCACGTCTTCAACGCAAACGCTGCTTCAATGGCATTTGTAATTCGACACCAGCCGGCAAAGAGCACCAGCGCTGTGAACAGAATGGAAACCAGTAAAAGGGGTGGCCCAAAACTTGTTTCGTGTACCTCTTAGATAGCAGGTAAAGAAGGCTAGAGGCTAGCGTTGAGCTAACAAGGCTGACGGTGCATTAGTCAGTCAGCTATACAAATATCTCAAGTTACTTTTTCAATTACCAACAACTCGCCATTACACTCAGCGCGATCTAAAGTAATAAACTGGGAACCTTTGGCCCAGTTTACATGCAAGTTGGAAAACCAAACTCTCAAATGAAGTTTGTTCCACTTCGATACAATAAGTTGCAACGTGTGCCCTTTTGTGTCGGTATTGTGCCGGTTAGCTTATAGCAACGCAAATAGTAAACAAACTTTGGCGGGAGTGAAGCTGACGGAGTTAAAACAGGACATTCACAACAAAAACGCTGCGGCACAGCTTAGTTGGTATGTACTTTACTGTTTGATGGTGTTACATGGGTAAATTGTGGCAAAGGTATTTTCAGAAAACCGCTTCCGCGGTCTCTTCACTTCTGAAAGTAGCCGGTACATGCGGATTACATGCAGATGAAGTCGGGTTCCAACCGCATTCTCTGGGTGCTTCAGCTCAATTAGAACCAGTTTGCCTCAGCAAGACTAATGTTTAAGGCAGTAGGTCGGTTTTCTGATGCGCATGTAAACGCACTGAGTGAGATGAATTTATCTACTTATCAACTTACTGTGTATGACTTGTCTTCACTAGTCATCTAGAATTTTCTGGTGCTGATCCGTAACTGGAAACCAGCATAAAATTCAACTTTAAAATACTTTGATGGTATTTCATCTGTGACTAGAGGTATTGAAACATCAGACACAATTATTTTTTTCCTTTTATTGGGGAGAGCAGATATTATAAATCACTTAATTAAGAGACGCATACCCCTTTTTCTCAAGTTGACATAATTTCCTGCGGTAATTTGTTTCCTGTGATATGCCGAGATCAAACTACAGCCATCGCTGCATGAACCCACTTTTAAAAACTGTTTTTTAGGTATTTTTAAACAGCTGATTTTTTGGGTGCAATGACTCAACGGTTTTGTGGGCTGGCTTTGAAAATTGGTTGTATTCACATGAATGACTCAAAATCCTTAAAGAAAACATTGACCCTGACAGTTCCAACATCACATTGACTCAGACTGTTAGTATAAATAAAAATACCACCCACATGTTTCGATCTTCTTGATTGGGATTTTCTCTGGATGACTGGTAGTGATCCATCTTTTAGGCATACATTTGTCTCATCTTGAACTGACCAAGGTTGTTAAATCACCACACTACAGACAAATAAACTTCTTTTCATAATCCACAGTTGTTTACAGCTATTCCTCTGACAAAGAAGCTGAAGTATAGCACATTTTATTTACCAAATAACATAATGCGTTAGAGGTCAAGAGAGCTCCAAGAGAGAGTGAAGCGATGCATAGCAAATAAAAGCAATATCGGTGGTGAATATAAGAGACCACGCTGTCGTTTACTACGCTGCATTCTTCTGTCACACTCATTCCCAGTCCTTGTTAGGATGGCCTAGTTTCATCATAAAGACTTTGCCACCTCCTCACACTTTTTTTTTTTTTTCCTTCTCCGTTTCATCCCCGAGGAAAATATGTTATCCAAGTATCTCTCTCTCTTAAACCTCAAGATCTCTATATACAGCATTTGTCTTCCCCCGGGCTCAATTAGAAACATTTTCTATAGTCGAGATGAGCACTTGTTGTAATCTCTAAAGCTTCAACCTTTGAGATAAAATTCCTACGGACATCTTCATCTGCTGTACATGACAGTTAAATGCTGTCATGACAACATAAATGAACAATAACTTCAGAAGCTTCGGTTAAATGGATTAAACCAGACCAAAGTTAATGGTAAACAGAGGGGATTTAGGACCACATGGTAAACACAGGAGACGTTAATACACCTCGTGTTGTCTGCATACAAGGAGGTATTATTTTAAAAAGCGTCTGAAATCATAAAAAGTGAATAAGTCAGAGAAATGATTCTACTGCAGACTGTATCTACTTAATAACCTGACAAATTGCAGTATACAACATTTAGCTTTGATCTTAAGAAGAACAGAAGAGACTCATTAATAAACAAGAGAACATAAACAGGTATAAAAACTTACCTTTCTCTGTGTGTACTCATGTTCACATTCAACTTTATTTATATAGCGCCTTCACATGGCCAAAGGGTCAAACAATGGCTATACACCGTCATAAAGCAACAGATCACACATACAATCATATAAAATACATGGAATAAGGCAGACGACTATCAAACCCAATTAAAACTGCTAACAGTTGAGCCAGGTGCCCACAGTAAGAACAAGTTGAGACTGGAAAAACCCATAACAGAGGGCGCCCACCTAACCTGAATCTTAGGACAGCCAATAGCCACTTTCCTTGTTGGTAACTCTGAACGTGAGGTGGTCAACGCTATAGTGGCTGCTAATAATGTCAGCCAGATCATGGTATTTCTAAATGAAAAATAAAAGGTAACACTTAACAATAAGAGCCCCTTTATTAACATTACTTAGTGCATTATTAAGCATTAAAAAACCAAGGATCCCTTTATTAACGTTCGTGATATTGTTAACTATTAAGTAGGCTTGGGTCAATAACAAATTTTGCTGTCCAACAAATTATTGACGATAAACGATATTATTGTCGACATTATTGAGATCAAAATAACCACTTATGTAATGTTAATATATCATAATAATGCAAGTATATCCTTTAAAACGCAACAATTAAACCTTTATTTAACATTGGAATGTCCAGAACCAGAACATCTAAATAAATAAATAAAA
Organism: Aphyosemion australe; assembly: GCA_006937985.1. Classification (NCBI taxonomy): domain Eukaryota; kingdom Metazoa; phylum Chordata; class Actinopteri; order Cyprinodontiformes; family Nothobranchiidae; genus Aphyosemion; species Aphyosemion australe. The sequence goes on from SSNS01000041.1 coordinate 1,256,118, forward strand.
CAAACAAAAAACAATAAAAATAAAATAATACAGGACTCTCACTCTCTGTTAGAAAATATTGCACCAAAAGCAATAAAATAGACCCTGTCTCTCCAAAACAGTGAATACAATGGCCTATCCAGTGTCAACAACCAACACTGCACTTGAACCCTCTTGTCGTCCAGCGTCTTTGGAGGCGAGAGACAAGGAAAACATATACACGCAGGCACATGGCGATATATTGAGGCTGGAAAAATTATTGAGTTCATTTTCATCTATCATACGATTAATTGACTTATTGATTATCGTCCCAGCCCTAAGTGGCCTTAAGTTTAGGACAAAGGGCCGGGGGGTGGGTCTGCTTAGTAATGCATTACTAATAATATTAATATTAAGCAGTTGTTAATACTTTTAGTATTAGTTTATTAATGCTTAATAATGCACTAAGTAACGTTAATGAAGGGACCCTTATTGTAAAGTGTTATTAAAAAATGTTTATCGTACAAGTTGCATCCTATTGAAAGATCAAAGTAAGCATTAAATTAATGTTATACCCCTTGAATTTATGTTTTTAGTTTTGTTAAAATTTCTGAAAACTACAAATTTAGAATACAAAACACAGTAAAAGCAAGTATGAAAGGTGTTTCCCAAGCTTTGACCATTTCAACAAAATAGAAAACAAACATGACTATAATTAAGTAGCAAGGCTATTTTTGACCTTATGGTCTTATTCATGGTTTCTGTTCTGCCTGAGCTGGTACATGATGACATTTTAGGGAATCTTTCTGACTTCACAAGAATAACAACTAACTGAATGTTGACTTTTAAAAAGAAATGGCAACGTTCATAAATCAAAGTGAGTTGCTGACCACAATGTTGCATTCACAAGAAAAATGCATGTGTGCAACGTTTTGCTTTCACACTTACCGAACTGTCAGAATGGCACCACTTTGATTGTGCAATAACAGCAGGATATTCATGAAGCACTGTTACCTAGCAACATAGTGTATGCACCATATATAGGCTACAGTAGCACATCTAGAGTGGGATCAGTCACCACTAAGACAAACGATGAATGAAATCTCAGCTAAATGCTTAAAAGTGAGCCACAGAATCTTCAAATAAGTTTGTTTTCTGCTCGTTCTTTATTACTAAGACACTCACTCCTCACTCACTCCTGTTCTTTGTCGCGATCCGCAGTGAATTGCTCGAGCCTCTGCCAGTGACGCAGCCTTGAGCTTTTCACAGCGAATCCGCCGCTGTCAGTGTTGAGACTGTTTGTGGTGGTATACAATGGCATCAGTGCACAGCTGAGAGAGCCCACTCATGGGAGCCCAGAGTGAAAACATCACTGCAGTGCTTCTCTCAATCCTGCAGTAAATTGATGCTCAATTCCAGACAAATGCACTCCTGCGTTCATTCTGTCACCTGAGGGCTCTTGTATTGTTCAGGTGCTTATGAGAAAGGTCTGAGCTGGTGGATAAACATTTCATCGAGTTCGGGCTGCTCGTGTTTGCACAAGGACCGCCGCAGCATCAGCACTCCAGCCTCCACCAGACACAGTTTAAACTATTAGTTTAATTAATTGGGTTTTTGATGACAGAAACGAAGTGGAATTGCTTTTCGAGAGGTTTCTTATGTGGGCATTTACATATTTAGAGACTTTGGTGCCAGAACTGTTGCTCCAGGATTCACTGCTGTTTTGATCCATGACTTTAGTGTCAGTATTTTGTGAGTTAAGTTTATTTTCTTTGAGCAGCTGTTGTGTTTCCTGGGATCAGAGCTACAAGGACGTCTATAAAACTTTCTGTTAATGATTTTGACGTGTTTACTGTAGTCGCAGGCCCGTTGAATAAACCTCCCAACCTCAATCTGACTGTTTCTGTTTAGAAAAACACAGTTGATCAGCCTTCTTTTGTTGTAGGTTCTCAAACAAACGTGGTTCCCGGATGTGTTGTGTCAATGCTCTGCTGAACAACATCACAAGTTGTCCTATATATTTGAAAATGACTGGCTTTCAGGCTCGTTGAAGCACAGAAGGGCCAGCTGTTAGAGAAAAAGCCCAGTCAGCTGAGAACTCCTCACGTTTTCAGACACTCAAGTCCCAGATAAGCTGACGACTTTTCCATTCCTGTCAGCTCAACAACTCTTCTCACGAGTTCCTTTCTTCTTTAGCAAGAAAAAAAAAGAACCTGAGAAGTTACAGTTTTTATTGATTTATCATCACAAGTGTTTTCTGGAAGGTCCCTTAAGAATAAAATGCAGGCCATCCTTTCTAAGGATTTTAAAGGTGGTATTCAGTGCATATGGTCTTTTTTGTTTTGTTTTTATTGGTTAGCTTATTTTTTTGTGTGATTTCTTTCTGCCATCAATGGTAATGATTAACAAATGGTGGACCAAAGGATAACAGAACACCAGCGAATCATTTTCATGCATGATTTTTATCTGTTTGTGAAAATCTTCACCTTATTGTTCAGTCTTTAGGATTTTTTGTGCATTAAACATTTGTAAGCGCGGTAGGTTTATGTGCACAGATGCTGGGTTAGTTTAGTTAAATTAGGCTTGACTGTAGAATCCGCTTAATGTTCCACTGGATTTTCAGGTTGATTAATCTCACTATCATACCTGTGGGATCTGAGATGCTGGCAGCAGAGAGTTTGGCTTCTGTGGGTGGAGCAGGCTCTCTGGACTTAGTCTGTGGGTTTAGGATAACGCTGGGTTCTGGGGAGGCTAGAGATAACAAGTTATGTTTGTCTGCAATAACTAGAAAGAGGATCGTAACTTGGAAGCTGAAAGGAAGTACACTAAAAACACTAAGCTATTGCTTTCAAACTGGTTTTAGTGATTGTTGAGGCAGAAACTTGAATTTGAATTGTTTATTTATAAGGCGAGTGGAGCTAGTGGAGGTGGCTTGGGAATCTTGTTAGGATGCCATCCTGGTGAGGTCTTCCGGGTATGTTCAACCAAGGAGGAGACCTAAAGGAAGACCCAGGACACGCTGGAGGGACTGTTTCTCGGCTGGCCTGGGAACACCTTAGGATTCCCCTGGAGGAGCTGGCCCAATTGGCTGGGGAGAGGGAAGTCTGGGCCTCTCTGCTTAAGCTGCTTTCCCCACGACCTGACCCAGGATAAGTGGAAGAAAATAGATGGATAGATATTTATAAAGCCCCTTCATAAACTACTTGACCAACTTCACATTGGACAGCACTCTGTAGCCCTCTGCTGACCAGAAGCTTTACTACAGAAGTTTGTGGTTGGGGTAGGAACACCAGTGGGAAGGCTCTACTTCACGGCAATAGCTGTTTACTGTATCGGTAAGTCGTCTAAAGGCTAGCAGTTAGCTTTTTTAATTCGCCAACCGTTAAAGAGGTCCTTAACTCATATTTCTAAAACATTTGCAGTCGTCTCTAGTAGGAATGAATGCCTTATAAGTTGTACTCTGGGGAAAAAAAGCTCCAGTACGCCGGTTTCAGCACGGAGAATTCAGCTAGAGGAGAAATTTGCTTCAGACAGCAGGATCTGGAGTCTTATTTCCTGATATGTGGACATCTCTCCTCTGATTGGCTAACAGCAACACGACTCTACCACTGACTCTGTTTGCTCTGCAAGTTTTATCTCCACAAATAACACAAGCCTGGAGGAGTTCTGCTGTGTGGTGTAGGGATGGAGAGATTCACCGATATGAACCGGTGGTTCGTTCATGACGTTAGCGATGCGACTGCACCGGTAGCTTCAGTGTGCATCGGTTATAACTGACGGCTGTACTGCAATATATCTTCCCGTACGTGTTTCTCATCGGTTGAAACCACGGTTACATTGATTACTTCATTGTTTACCTGCTATGTCCTCGTTTTTTTGTTCATTTTAGCGGAGTCCAGGTGGTGCTCAGCCGCAGTTAGAAAAACCATCGTGGGACAAAATTAATCGACGTACGTGCTTCCTGTCTTGTCAAAATAAAACTTTCTGAAGTCCGTGTGACCGGTTGCTGCAGCAGCATATTCTTCCGAGCATTCTTGTTGATCTGCGCAACTAAAGCTTTGTGTGAGGTAATTTAAGATAATTCCTTATTATTGTAACATTTGTGCAGAACTAAACAACAGGCAGAATGACATTTTGGTTCAGAGAAGTCCAATAAACAGCTGCGATAAACTCATATCTCAGCTTGGACTTTTCTCTTAAAGGAACAGTAACATTAGGCTATAGCAGCTTTTAATATTGCCACATATGGATCATTACAATATTTAGAAGTGTTTTCAAATTTTTACTGTGTTTCATAATAATTCTTAATAATAATGATGAACTATAATCATTTTCTGATTCTGTTGGTTTATTTTTCTGTCTAAACCTAGTTTCAACCCCCTTATTTCAAGTATTGTAGCAATAAAAATATGTATAATATGTAAAATATCACTGATGAAGTGCATTGTCTTTGAATGTTGAATTTATTGATTAATCAAAAACAATAGAGGATCAAATACATCTTTCACAGAGGAGAGGGAAAATTATTTTGATATTTAATAATCAGATGTGGGCTGGAAAATCTTTTTAATGTGTTGAATCGTTTTAAATCGCATCATGAAATGTATCGAATCGAAAATCGTTTTCAAATCATTAAAGAATCGTCAGCAGGCATGAATTGTATCGAATCGTATCGTCAGAGGGTTTCACCGTATCGTTAATGTATCGTATCGCTGGTAGCGTATCGAGATACGTATCGAATCGGCCTCAGTTGTGGACATTCACATCCCTAGTGTGGTGGAGTTGCTAATGCTAACGGTTAGCTTCTACTAGCCCAGATGTTCTCTGCTGTTTCCTGGACGCTAAACCAACAACAGCCTTCCCCGTCGTGAGTCAAGATGGGTGAGTCCATGAATGTTAAGTGACAGTGTGATGTAGATCTATCAGGATTTTCTAATCCTAGAGTTTCACCTAGAGTCTATTTTCTATCAGATGCTAATGCAGGAGATAGGTGGAGGAGACTATTTTCATGTTCAGCCTGCATGAAAAAAGTGACCGATTATAATCAGAAATAATAATAAAAAAATGTTTTTTTTCTGTGTTTCACACCTTTAAGTGTTGCTTTGAGTCCCAGAGTAACACAGTCATCAGTGACGGTCACTTTACCTGTTAGTGGTTGTGATATAATCAATCCTCCACATGTGCGGACAGATTTGCTTTCCAGCTCAAGCCGGATGATTAATTTTACTGGAAAACCAGAAGTAGTCGTGGAACTTTGTGACACAAAGCTTTTCTATCTCACAATCCAAACCTCAGCAGCCTCTTCCCTGTGCGGTGGGGAGATAAACATTCCCTCTTGTATATTGCTGTAATCTTGCACTTTGGGCATGCATTTAGCACCTTAGCTGTAACAAAAGTTATTTACAAGCCTTTTGTGTGGCGGGCTCATAGAATGTAGAGGGAGTGAAAATGGTGGCGGCTGCATTCATAGGTCTTAGATTCAAATATGACTAACCGTGGTTTAAAAATAATTTCATGTTTCCTTCCACCGTCTCTCTTTCTGCTATTATCAGAGTAATTGTGGTAACGCACTATTCAGAGAGCTGGCAGCCATTGTTTTCCTTTTCTTTGAGACGGAAACACTTCATCTGGGTTAAAGAGCAGGAGAAAAGAAACAGAAAATCTGCTCATGTATGATTGTGTTTTACAATCAAATCACATTCAGAACGGCGTCCTCCTCAAATACGAAGCTTCAAGATGAATTTTCCTTTTTGGGAGGAAGTAAAACCAAAGAACACGCAGGAAACTCCTGCTTAACAGAAGAGCCTGAACGGGAGCGTGGAAGTTTGGAAACATTTTTAATAGAAATAATAAATTTTGTATAAAAAATTAAACATGCTTCACACACTTCATTAGTTGTCATGAGGTTTTACAAAGACGTATTCAGATAGCCAGGCACTGTATCTTTTTTGTACATTTTCCTCGGTTTTAGGATATGTCGGGACATAAAGCAGACATCATCACTCTATTTAATAACATACATTAACTTGCCATTTAATTTGGTCAGCACTCACATTTTATTCTGCAACACAAATGGTGTTGAAAGTAAGACAGAGGGAGGCGTGAAAAGCAGCACTGGATTCACAACACAAATGACCCCACGGCGCTTCTTCCTCCCCGAGACGTCGGAGCGCTTTTATGCTGCAGGAAGCCCAACATGAATCTGTTCAGCAAGCTCAGGGTGATTGATAGAGATATAGCATTTTTGCAATTAGATGTTCATTTGTTGAAAAGCTTTAGAGCTTCCTCACGCCTGCTCCTTATCAAGAGAGTGCCTGTAGAGGACATGAATTCTCTCAGAGGCCGCGCCATTACGGATATCGCCCCCAGGACGAGCTGCACCATCCTCCCAAGGGCATCCTTCATCTTAATTCCCGTGCTAATGGATCTGTACAGCTAAGCTTCAACCTTACGCTTTGCTCGCGTGACCAAGAGAGTAGCTGATGGCAGTGATGAGAGGGTCATCGTGGATGACGGCTCACAGTGAGATCTCCTGGCTAAACGCTGTTGATTCAGACCACGAGCTGCTGTTTCAAAGTACAGACAGGTATGAGGAGGGCAGTGGCAGCCTTCGGCTAGCTGTTGTTACAAAATCATGATCTCACCTAAGCACAGAGAAACAATCACTCACTAGACCTTCACCAATTGAAAAACAGATTTTTTAACGCACAGTAGGCTCGTGCCTAAACAATTGTTAACGACGCTGCAACAGAGTTTAAACGCATTCCAAAGATAATATTTTTTCCCTTTTTTACATGTTTTTTCAAACAACACAACACAGGATGTTAAAACTGGCATGCTGAAAACTGGCAAAGATCCTCTTATATAAGTGCGGTTGTTCGATACTCAGAGAGAACCTGATGGAGGACAGAAAATATGTGTGGTCAGGTCTGCTGTGTTGTTGGGATGATCCCGTTTCCAGTCGGCCGACTCGTGAGACCGGAATGCTTTAAAAATAAAAACAAACACAAGTTCCTCCTAGAAATCCGTGTTTTCATGCCTTTTTTTGAGTTCAGCAATCCCCGCGGGGCCTTTTAAGTGTTTTGAGATAACATTAAAAAGGCCTGAACATATTTTTGATTTGGATTCAGTTCCAGTCAGAGCTGCTCAAGATCTCTGAAGTTCTTTTAAAGACGGCGTAGCTGAAACGTAAACACTCCAAAGGAAAGCTCCATCCTCCAGTCTCTGGGCTGCATGTGTGTGTGTGTGTGTGTGTGTGTGTGTGTGTATTGTTGTTTGACAGAAGATGAAATCTTTAAAATGGTACAGTTATCTGTTCTGGTCGTCTCTCTCGTCCGTCTCCGCCCTCCTTTGTGGTTTCTCCTCAGCATGTCACGTCTTTGGGCGATGCTTCTGTGATCTCCACCCGCACAATGACAAATCTCCTTTTTTTTCCAGCTGTGTGAAATTCCTCTGCGTGTTATTTATATATTTTTTTCCTCTCTCTCACTGCCGGGGTGGAAATCCTGAATTGCGATAAGAACCTTTGTCCCTTAGATTGCATGGTTGCTGTAGCTGATGTAGGTTTGCTTTGTTGAGAAGGCTGGAAGAGAAGAAATAAGTGTAGGAATTTAGACTCAGATGGAGGCAAGTTGAAGGGAAAAAAAACATTTTGCTATTTGTTGTGTTTTTGTTTTGTTGTGTTTTTCTGGTAGAACAAATATAAGATGAAATGTCAAGCGGTGCTTAGTTCCCATGCTGCCGTGTTGCATTAACACATCCCGATAGCTCCTATTGTGCCTGTATTTACTTCCTCACCTCGGTGTAAACCTGCATTACCAGCAGCGACCTCGCCGCCTCCTTTTCCTGCAGCTGTCAGGAGTCAACCCTCCAGTTGTCTCCCCAGACCGTGTTAGCTGATTCGCTGAGGTGGAGCAGATAAATCCTGACATATTGCAACCACATCGTGGCTGTTTGGGGAGCTGCCCCAGACAGGGTTTTTTTTTTCCAATTCCATCCACACCAGCGATGACAATGACGAATGGTTCTTATTGAAATAGCCATGCACTGTACAGCTCCAGAAAACTAAACCCCCATCAGGATAAATAGTGGCTTGCTACTAATACTGTGATTTTTGCCTCCACGCTGCTTCTCTAACAAAAGGCCCAATTAACCCACCGCAGAAACCTAAATCTTGAATAAAATTAATGCTGTTTGTGTTTGCATGTGGCTATTGTAGGATGACAGGCCTCACAGCTCCCTGCTTTTGTTGCTGCAGTGAATTGTCATACTTTTTTTTTTTCTTAAATTGATTTATGTTTTTGTGTCGGCAGCAAATACAATGTCAGCTCTTCTATTTGTCTGAAGTAAAATGTTTCCACTGCTGGTATTAAAAGTATAAACAAATCTGCAGCTTTAAAATGTGCAACAAAAGGCTGGATTTCCTCCAAGTTCGGACCAGACGGAGTGAATGGATCTCTGCTGACAGATGTGACTGATTCAAATCTTTTCCTGCCCGAGGCAAGCTGAAGAGAAGCGTTATGGACGTCATATAGGTCATTTTTGCTGAATCAGTCGCTGAAGTCTTTATTTACTTCACTTGTATAAATCCAGAGTTTGTCACGGATACAGTGGTGCCAAAAGCTTTCACGGGAGGGAGGGAGGGAGACGCGCAACATGCCCAAGGATTCAGCTGATTGAAGCAAGAAAATCAGGCATTTCTTAAAGAACGTGCTGAAAGTCTGGCTGCAACAACGATTTTAATATCTGATCTTTCAGATATTGTTTTATCTAACATATTGTATAAAGTATGTGAACAATCTACTGGAAATATTTACCTGGACCTAACATCACACCTTCAAATTAAAAGATCTGTTAAAGAGCAAGTCACCCCCTTACCAGAGTCTTACTCCACCCACATTTCCTGTTTGAAAAATGCGCCAAAATGAGGCGGAGCCTGGTGGACTGAGAGAACAGACACTGACGCCGAGCCGTAAACACTTGCTTGCCATTCCAAGTTCAACTTGCTACGGAGGCGTGTCCTAGACTTGGCTGCATTTATACCCCACAGCGGCAGTGCATCAGACATCACGCGTACCACCAAAAAGCGGCGAAGCCTGGTGGACAGAGAGTGGTGCTGCTGCAGTGACAGACTGCAAGACAGATGGAGAACGATGGCGACGCTAGCGCTTTTGTCTCAGAGCTGTCATTTGAGATGGAGGATTTATCTCCGAGCCGTATCATTTCAAACCGATGGTTTGTGATTTGAACCGAGGACACCGGTGCGGAGCCGTAAACACTTGCTCGCCATTCCAACTTCAGCTCGCTACTAGGGCTGCAACAACGAATCGATAAAATCGATAAAAACCTATGAATAATTGCGTTGGCAATGCTTTTTGTCATCGATTGTGCAACTTTTGTTTTGTGTCGTGCAAACTTAATTTAACGGTCAATGCGCGCAGCTCATCTGTAGGCCGCAGCGGCAGCAGAGCAGACCGAGGCAGATCAGAACAAGAGAGAAAGCCGGTGTTTTGATGAGGAACGACCGACACACTCAGAACATGGACATATGTGTCGCATGTGCGATGAAACAAACGCTCTGTGCAATAAACTATTTTTAGACGTAGCACTCGTGTGAGTGCAGCCCTACTCGCTACATGTCCCGGCGAACGTCACACAGCATCATTTAGCCAATAGCAATGGCTGATTCAAATGCAGTGCAGAGCTTTAACCTGAAGAGGGCACCACACTGACGGTTTTAGGCAGAACATTTATATTTTAAATGAGATGCACTAAAATGCCAAAATGACTCCACATGTCTACACCACTGTTAGACACTCATTTATACAGTTTATCAGCAAAAAGATGTTGATTCAGGGGTGACTCTCTCTTAGAGTGTGAACACACACAAAGCTCTTTATTAAAAAAAAAATCATGATGCTTATCTAAATGTATCATTTCTACAGGATCTGTGCATATTCTGGATGTTTTTCCACTGCAGATTCATCACTGACTTGTTTTTTGCTTGTTTTTGACAAGAAATTAACATTTAATTAATCACTAATGTGTCTAATCTGTCCAAAAAGTAAAGCATGAAAATGACATTTTTCTGTGTTGCTGCTGGTATTTTACCGTTTGATGCCTAGTACATCTGGGTGGAAGTCGTTGCAAAGCAACCAGTTCAAGGGGCCATTGCCTCTGGTCAATAAATGAAGCTTGTACCAGATAATCTTTGCCCTGCTTGGAAGGTACATCAGGGGAAGATGAGAGCTGCTGCTGGTAGGCAACGACCAGGGACTAAAACCTTCTGGGAAAGCAGCAACAGTTTCCTGCAGCTTCTACCTCAAACAGGAAGTCACAACACAACCCTGTTAGGCCTGGTCTTAATTTAAAGGAATATTTCAGTACCTAAACTTCATTTTTATAGAATCTTTACTTGTTTTAACTGTTACAACTTTAGGTAAGATGTTATTTTTCTCTGTAATTTAAATTCTCAATTAGTCAAGTAGAAAATAAGTTCCCATTGAGACACACTAATATTAAATAGTGTGACTGTAGGGTGTTGGTATAAAGGCTGTGATAAAAGTCTCCACATCGAACCTAGTGTTATTATGGTGTATTAAATTTGATCACAAATACATTTGTTTGCAACTTTTATAAATAAAAATCAATGAACAGAAACAAAAAAGCTTTCGGGAGCAGCAAGATTAAAGATTTTAATTACCCAACCTTTCCACTGGATGCGTAAGTGGCGTCTAATAAATGTTTCAGACGCGAAACGGCAGTGAAAGTGTCCACGTAGCTGGTCCTACGGGAGAATTGCAACACAATGCGTGATTTCAGATGTTCACACGATAACAAGCATGGAGAAAGATGGCAGCATGTATCCAAAAAGGTCTGTGGTTTACTTTCTTTTCTGTTTACCACAGCTATGCAGGTTTCACTGGAAATCTTTTTACTAGTTAACTGGAACTCTGCATGTGATTTTATTATGAAAGAATCCTGATGTTGTACACTGCTTTCATGTTTGATTTCCTATCTGGCCTGAACTGAAGTGTAAGCATAAGCAACGTGTCCATACGCTTCTGGGACGCTTCTATAACGTAGCACTTCACAGCCGGTGTAAATGCACCCATCCACTAACGGCGGCTACTTGCTGCGTACTGTTTCGCGGATGTTACAGGATGCAGTTATGTTGGATGATCATTCCTAAACAAGTGGAGGTGGAGGGTTTATGGTTTACAAAAACTGGACAGAGGAAGTTAACATGGAAAGAGAAGCTGGAAGGGACCAAAGCTCCCCCTAGTGGCTGGTTGCAGTAATATTCAGATTAAATCCCACCCTCTGCATGTAAATTTATGAAAATGTTACTGTTCCAAAAAATAAAAAACCACCTCAGCTATTTACTTTTTCAGGTAGTTGTTTTTGTTGCTTCACATTTTTGCCACTGCATTTTCATTTCTCTATTACGTGTAGCTCTAGTTAATTCTTCAATGCCTTGAATCACAGTACGTGTACGCATGTGAGCAGTGTCTGGATTCAGAAATATGACATGGCAGCACCTATAAAAAGGTAGTTCACTTTATCCTAGAGAAACGTGAAGACCAACTCTGTTTTAGCTTAAAAATCTTAAATCACTTTAGGCTCGAGAGATTCTCATCTGCCTTGTTTGCATTGAATTAATATTAGATTAGACAGGAATCAAACTGGCATAAATACGTCCCTAATGAGTGATTCTTTCAGAGTCTGGGTAATCTCAAACTTAACTGTTATCTCACACACGCAATCAGTAATCTAATGGCTGTCAGTTAGTGGAATGATTAAGTATAGCAGCATGAAGTATGAACAGTGTAAACACGGGGTGTGTTCGGTTATTTAAAAATGGTTTTGAGGAAACAAGATTCAGTTCATACATAAAATATGAAAAAATACAAAACAAACAAGAAACCATACATTTACATGCAACCTCCAATACTCAAAAACAAAACCCCACCAGCCTTAAATGACTACCAGTAGGCACATTTACTGAACTCAGTGAGGTGGTAAATAATGTGCTACACGTCTGTTGATGAGAAATCATTTTTGCTCTGCATCAAATGATAACAGGAATTTGTTTGATTTCCCTAAAGAAGATTGAAACATTTAAAGCAAAGACAAAAAAGCTGTAGGTTTTTAGTCAGAAGGTATGAAAGACATACTCACTAGAATGACGTTTTTTACACATTGAATTCATGACATTGACATTTTATTCTGTGAAATTATGTATTTGAATTTTTTAACCTGAATCCATACAGTGCAACTCTTTCATCTTTTTAAAACATGTTCTTGAACCAGTGTGTGCTAAAATGACCCTTTACAGGGTTAGTGAAATCACTCAGACCCCCACCACCCTCTGTGGCCAGAATACCACACTTGCAACTTTAGTTTGTTGGACTTAGTAAAGTGGAGCTGACATGCCTAGTGCTGCAGTCTGCTTCCAGCATGTTTACTGCATGATGCAGATCAGTGGTACTCACTCCTGGTCCTCGAGAGCTCGTATCAAGCATGTTTTCCTTGTTTCTCTACTCCAACACACCTAATTCAGTGGTTGAATCACCTGTGCAGCAGTGTCACAATGCACCAGAGTTAAAACTAAAGCATGCTGGATACCGGCTCTCCAGGACCAGGAGTGAGTACTACTGTTTTAGATCATGAACACAGCTGGTTTGTTTGATTTAGTGATGAACCGCTCCTGTAGACACTAATGAAGGCTGAGGAGACATTTCAGCTGTTAGATTAAGGTGTTAAAAAGACGAACGCACAGCGAGGAGATAAGTTTCACTTTTGTTTCTACTAAACAGACACTAGGGGGAGCTAAAAGCAATGCCAAAACTGCAAAGAATGCCTTAAAATACACCAGTAAAATTTTGATCCACAAAAATTCAACATCAGAAATTCAACAACAGCTGTGGAGAGTGACCCAAACCAAAGTGATCATCACTTGATCGAGTTGAGATCAAATTACACTTCACTGATGACATGAAAGCAGTGCGGCGTCGACTCGATCGAGTGACGATTGCTTCAGTCTTGGGTCACCAGGAGGTCACCTCATTTGTTGTTGAAATTGAAATTATGCTGTAGAATTTTTGAAAATGAAATTCTGCACATGAATTTTACACAGATTCATTCTTTTTCTGGTGAATTTTCAGTTTAAAAAGATCAAATATATAATTTCACAGAATATAAATTCAATGTCTAAAAAACGTCATATTCTGGTGAGACTGTATTTCTTCCATAAAGGGTTTCTAATCAGCATTCATGGTCTTACATTGTGTTTCGAGGCTTTCGCACAGTTCAGTCTTGGCCTCTCCGTTGGGTCTGAGTCCAGCCTTGGGGTTGAACTTGTTGGACATGGTGGCGGCGGTTACCACGGCCTTGAGGCTCCGTGTGCGCTTGGGCACATTCTGCTCAGGGTGTAAAAGAATCACGTAGACCTTAGGCATGTAGAGCAGCCCGAGGATCACCGAAGCGCTCAGGCTGACGGAGATGGTTAGTGTAGTTGTTTGGATGTACATCTGCAGGAGAAAAACACCACATGTGCACAGTACAGATACTTTAGACAAACAGGCTTTTGCATATGGACAACACCACAAGTAACATCTGTTGTTTATCGTTAGAATTAAAGCATCCAATGAGCCATGGGTCAGCCAGATTGTTCCAGATGTCATTTCTACACAAAACTCTTTAATGTAAGCTCTGCGATACGTGTTTTAAACCCGAATCTCATCTGCTTTTATGATGTGACTGAGGTTTCCTGCTACGATAGATTTAATCTGACCGACGTGTAAAGCTGGGAACAAATTTAAAAACTTGAGTCTATCGGATGCTACAATAATGCATAACAAGCTGGATCATAAAAAGAAACAAGCTCATGAAAATTTCACGCATGGTCAAATCCTCTCAAACACGGGGGAGGGCAACGCTGAATATCATCCTCACTCATTCCATTTTAATCATTCGCAAAGCTGCAGCAAACTAATGAGTCATCTTAATGGAAGCTTTGAGGAGAAGCAGACGCTTGTGTCATTTCCGTACAACATCTGTCTTGTGACTGATTGACTCAGTTTCAGAGCGAGTTAATTGTAAGTTACACAAGTCTTGATCTTTGACCAGAAGTGGGAGGAGGGGCACTAAAGGACGAGCAGGATAAAACAAAGAAATACTCAAGTATCACAAACAAACATTCTATCTGCTTAATAAGTTCGTGTGCAACCAACATCAGGATTTTGTGACATCAAGACAAAATTTCCCATGATAAAAAGCACAATTTATGGCTTCTTTTGAGCCTAAACAATATCAAATATGAGTTTGAGAAATTAGAATTTAGAGTTGTTTGATTTAAATTTGCTCTTCTTATTCTATAAATGTTGTTTTTAATGCTTTAAAGAGCGAGTGACACCTAAATCAACTTTTTTTTCCTGATAACCTGTATAGATGAGTGTCTAATAGACGTGTGTAGTCATTATTTAGGCAGTTTAGTGCAACTTACTTAAAATTTAACATTACAGCCCAAAACCGTAATTATATCTCCATCTTCAGGTTAAAACTCTGCTCCTCACTGATTTAGGATCAGCCACAGCTGATGGCTACAGAGCTGCAGCGTGACGTTGCCTCTAACGTACTACGTGGCTGCGCTACACTGGACTCCAGCTGAGTCTCGGCCGCACCTCCACCTGGCGCAACCACTCACCTGCCGATATGACACGTTAGGGCTCGGAGCCGCTATCATACACTGTGAACTGATATCCTCCTTAATAATAAAACAAAAGTCTGCATATTTAATGGAACATGGGTTTTATTTTGAAATATACCGGATGCAGCTCTCTGTTTCATGTCTCACTTCCTGACTCATGTAATTTCTTTAACTTCGCGACAGTCCGCTAGAGGCTTCTGGAAAAAATAGACTCCATGCAGAAACTTTCTGGCGCTCCAGGTCCCGGTGAGAATGCTCTGATATGACTCAATGATTTTTGTTTTTTGCGGAAGCTGTACGGAAACCGGAATGCACCCGTTGTGAAACAGGCTTTAACAGTCTGACTCACAATTTTTCCTATGAAAAATACAATACAATACAGCTCATCACCACCTGTGAGTGCATGGGTGAATGACTGGTTGTGCTGTAAAGCACTTTGGGGGGTTGTAGAACCCTAGAAGGCGCTATATCAAACACAGGCCTTTTACCATTTATTCTTTACCCATTTCATCTGCATGGATGAGTTATTGGCTGAAGTGAAATATTTATCCTACCATTTCATTCTTTATTGTCATGTTAATAAACTAACTGATATGTCTGCAAATGCCAAAATCATTTTACTGGTGATTAAAATGAACTTGTTTGCTTTTTATTTTGCAGAGAAAATTGAGATGACTGATTGTAAATGAAGGCAATACTTTTCCAGAAGGTGATGCTAATTAGACAACTGCTGCTAATGGGCTGATTGATTTAAATATTATAATTAATTAAACCAAACAGAGTTTACTAGTCAGAAGATATATTGTATATTTGTTGTGTTACCTGTGTACAACCCCAGCCAGCGACTTTTAGTGTTTCTGCTAGAAATAAACATCATTTGTCCAGAAAACCTTCATGAACTTTTTGTGAGCACAAGTTACTGCCCTCCAACTAAAAAGGAAAATGTCTCCTTGACTCTGCTAACTGTTAGTTGTGTTAATGAACCTCACAGGAAAAACGTGATGAAATTCAGTGGCAGATGTGCTGATTAGTGAGCTACCAAAGGTTGATGCTGATGCTAAACCAGGACATTAAAAAAAAGTGACAGCAGAGATTTGGAAGATTTCAGTCGTCTGACAGCGCAGAGCAACTGTAGTCACTAACGTCGCTAACGAGCAACAAGATTAGAGGCTTCCAACTACTTCAAAACCAAACTGAAGCGATGTAGCTGTGACATTTTAGCCCTGGTAGTAAATACTGCAAAGGTTTCCAAAAATTGTTGCAACAGAATTTGTAAACAAGCTGCTGCTTCTGTCAGACGGACGAATGACAACATGGCCAAGGTGATATTTTATGTGTGAATGTATAAATCCAATATGACTGAAGAGGGTGGAGTATGCTAGTAAAACGTTATAGATGATCATCTAAATGTTGCATCTCGGCACATAGCAGACCTACTGCAGGACTTTCATCCAAATGGTTAATCTTGAGAAAGGTTTTGTCCCAAAATAAAGCAGATTTCATTGATTTAATGTAGTTAATATTTTGATGCTTTTTTAATTCTTGAAGCATTTACATCTGAGTTTTTTTACCTCTCACAATTGAAAGGGACATATTTTAACGGTTTCAGTTATTTTACATTATAATATGGTCTTTACAAAATATGTTCATGAAGTTCTTTGAACAAAATCAGTCTCAAAGCAATTTCTTGACATTTTCAGTACCTTCCAGAATGAGTCGTTTCAGGACTCTGTCACTTTAGATCAAATAAGCTGTTTCTGGCCACACCCACCCGTCCTCTGATTGGCTACTATGACCGATGAGCTCCAATAACTGGGAGGAGTTCAGACTAGAGCTGATGCTCATCCACTGTCAACGGTTAAGGGGTGGTTCTATGCTAATTTTCCTTATTGTGATGTCACAATCAGGAACATTTATAAACAGCTCTTTTTAGGCATATAATTCCTGAAACACCCACATAAATGGTTTTGATTTATGTTTGAAGTACTTATAAAAGCAGTAGAGACCCACATGGCAGCACAAAAGGATGCAAAAGGTGATTTTTTTTAGCATAATATGTCCCCTTTAAAGTAATAAAAACGTACAAAGTGACATTGAGTATATCAACTGATTGAGTCCTGGCTGTTAAAATAGCTAGACTCCTAAATCATTAATAAGAAACATCTGGATAGATTTTACTTTAAACAAGTTGACCATGAGTTGCAGCTGCAGTGTTAGTCTTTCTTCTAGTCAAGGCTACATGTTTCATACTGTTTGTTGTCTCTGTCTTAAAAAATGTATCAATGTTTTTCAGGTAAACAAAAAACTCCACTCTTTCCTTTTGTTTGTGGAATTTGGCAGCAGGTCTTTATGATAAAATACTACTAAAGGTAAAAGTGATGTGATACTAGAACTGATTTACTCTGTAATTAAAGCACGGCGGACTGAAATATCCCGATAAACAATTTCAACACACGCACCAGCAGATCAGAGCCAGTCATATTTAGCTGGCATGAAATTAAAATCAGCTAATAAAACCCCCATGTGCAGGATTTAATTGTTATTATTTGTTACCTTTAGTCGTGCCTCTCTCTATTCACTGGGTGAGTTTTTATCCCAGTCGGTTTGTGATGTTTTTTCATCAGTGCAGCGTAACATTTAGCCTCCCAGATGTGACCCTCTGCTTGAATATACTTGTTTGTTTTTATTATCTGCGAGTCTCCTGGGTGCTTTCCCTGCAGACTGACTGCATCTCATCTCAGCCAGGCCCTGCTGGCGCGTGAGCCTGCTGGCTGGAGAGCAGAAGAATGAAGGCAGTATGATCGAGAGGTCAGCTGCACTGGTCCCCTCCCAGCTGCAGGGAGCCTAAACCAGTGAACTGCTCGGGGCTCGGTTCACTGCTGCCTGGAGGACGGACTGTTGAACCCAAGCTGTTACTCATATAAACAAACAGAAAAACATATCTGCTGATTTTTACTCAAGAATAAAGCTGATCTGTGAATATTGACTGAAAGATGGAGAGTGCAGAGTAAAAAAACGGAAATGCAATTTCCTGAAAAGAAATTTAGCAAAATAAAGCTAAAAGAATGTCTGAAATCAGTGTCAACCTTTCTAATTAACTATAATTATATTCATCCTTGGGTTCATAACTTATTTGAGTTTTTGAAAAAATGCAGATTATTATTATTATTAATATTATGAGTAGTAGTAGTAGTAGTAGTTGGGCTATACTAGTAGTAGTTGTAGTAGTAGTTGCTATTGTTGTAGTAGTAGTTGTCAATTACAAAACAAGTTAGTGTGTTATTTTTCACCATTAAGCTAAATAATGAAAATCAACATAAAATGTATTTTTTTCAACGTGTTTTTAACGTAACAACTAACATCTCTAACATTTTCTTTGTACAGCTAATAATTTTAATCCTAGACAATTAAAATAACATTTTTGAAAAACAAACAAAAGAAAAATGTTTAAACAAAATTTCCTTTTTTCAAAAATTCTTATCGCTTCATTGACCATTTAAAAAGGTTCACTTACATGCATTCTTAAAGCACCTCTAATGGGTCAAAGTGCAAACACAAATGTGAATTATATATATCCATTGTCCATATAAAGGTAACTACCCTTACCATTTCTACTTAATATATCTAAATATACCATAGTTATGTACGTCGGAGTTGCATTACCATCTACACAAACAGTCATTGTCTATTTAAGTGCAGGTAAAAGGAAAGCTAGGTTGATAGTTTTATACAAAAAAATACAATTTTGTTCGAAACTTCGATCTGATGGGCGTAAACAAAGCAATTCAATATTAAAGAATAATATTAAATATTGGCAGCAGTAGCTCAGGAGGTAAAGCGGGTTGTCCAGTAATCGGAAGGTTGCAGGTTCGATCCCGGCTCTGGCCAGAGAATGCTGCTGTGTGTCCTTGGGCAAGACACTTAACCCGCCTTGCCTGCTGGTGGTGGTCGGAGGGACTGGTGGCGCCAGTGCTCGGCAGCCTCGCCTCTGTCAGTGCGCCCCAGGGCAGCTGTAGCTACGATGTAGCTCATCCCCACCAGCGTGTGAATGGGTGAATTGAGTTGATTGTGTTGTGAAGCGCCTTGGGGGGTTGTAGAACCCTAAGAAGGCGCTATACAAATACAGGCCATTTACCATTTAAAACTTATCAGTACTTTAAACACATTTTAGTAAAAGTGCAGTATACCTTTAAATAATTCTGTTCCTAAGATGATGGTAACTTTTGTCTTAAATCTCCTGCTGAAATCTGATGTGGTTATTGCAAAAGTCAGAACAGGAAAACTTCTACCAGGAGCCACTTTGGAGGAGCTAGAGAGCTGCATGTGGCTCCAGAGCTGCAGGTTGCAGAATATTGAACTCAGACAAAACCTGGATGTTACAGCCAAAACGAAATGTGGCCCACCCATTGGCTTGTTCAAATTCATTTCCCAGACCGTCCCAGATCCACATAGTTTATATCTTGCTTCTGTGTACCAATACCATACCAATTTATTTATAAAGCACCATTTAAAAATAGCATGGCAGCTACCCAAAGTGCTGTACATAAAAGAGCCAAATGCTCAAACATATCAACATGTGTGTATATTTTTTCTAATTAATTGAGTTGTAATTATCTCTTTAAAGGAGCAAAATGTAAGAATTCTATACTAAAAAAAATCACAGAACAGTCTAGTGTCTCAATCATGTTGGAAGGACGGTTACATTGAAACAGATTTTATTATCAACCAGCTGGGGGGTTGTCAGTTTTTCTCCTTTCTAAAAAAACTAAAGAGGGACGTAGTTACTGTTTACAATCTGTGAGCCTGTGAGATTGCAGAGTTTGCGCCAGCATTTGTAATTCGACATTGGCCAAAACTCCAAAGTTGTTTAAAGAACCAAAGCCAGTAAACAGGAGCGACCCAGAAGTTATTTCTTGTACCCCTAAGAAGCCACGGCATCCAACAGCTCAATGTTATAGTGAAATGTATGTGTGAAGTGAATAATGAGTCAACCGTGGCGTTTTACTTCCTTTGATGAGTCGTTCAGAACTATAACAGCAAGCTAAATGCAAGATGGCAAACAACCACACTTCCTCTAATGCTGGAGACATACTACCATAATAAGTGTAGTAAGAGCTCACCGCCTGCATCAAACTTAAAACATAAATTTGCATGGAAATAGACAAAAGTTAAATTAAGTTCACTTATATTTTTTCATTGGGTATTCCATCAGACACAGGATTCTAAAAGAAACTTCTACCACTAGCAACTGCATCCTGGAGCTATATTAGCCTACAAATGGGAGTCCTGTTTTTACTGTCAGGCTAAATTCAGTTTTCAATCCATTAATTTGTTTCCCCCGATTGCAGTGCACCTGAGCGTTCAGTGAGTGCAGCTCATAAAGGAGAGTTGCTGTATATCTCACATCCCTGTCATCATACTGCCATCAGCAGATCTCGCTGTAGGCAAAACATGACAAAGTAGCAGCAGCTCGTAGCAGCATTAATCATTGAACTGCATGCAAGAAAAACAAGAGTCTTATCAGCTCGTGAGGTGTCTGCCTGCATAGATTGCTGCAGAAGCCTTAGAAGACTTAACCTGTGTCAACAGATTATAACCCAGAATAATAAAATTATATGCAAATTATCAAAATGATTTAAACTGTTTAAGTACCACTCTGCATATAGTCACAGCGTTGTTTTTTAGCATAGCTATGTTCAACAGAAGGGCTTGCTGCATAAAAATTTACTATAATTGTGCTGTAATTAGGCCAATAAACAAATAAAAGCCTTAGGGGACTCAATAATAAAGCTCCACGGGAGACTGTCATTTGTAAAGATCACAATTCTTTGGCCTTGATTAGCTTCACAGCCAGCTCACGTTATTGGATCACCCAGAGGTCAACAGTTAAGATCCAGAGGGCTGTTGAGCTTTAGGCCTAATGAATGCAACAACTGCTCTGTGAAGTCCAAGATGTTACTCAGCTCCCTCTGCTCTATGGCATTAATCTTTGTTATTTATCATTGGGCCTGCGGGACTCTACTGTGAATGATTCTGTTTGTGTTGCAAGTGAAAAAAGTCAACTGCATCGTTCTTCACGGCGTGCATGGCTCGACTCATCAAGACTTGCATTTGTAGTCTGGTGTTTTGCTCTATTCTGTTTTCCAGTGCTAATATTAAACAGATTGGTGAAGCTGTGCGTTTTTAAACTTTTGCGACAAAGACACAAAACCCAAGTTCAGCTATACAGGTGAGACTTGAAACATTAGAATATTGTGCAAAAGTTCTTTTTTTTTTTAAAAGGAGCCCAAACCACTAAGTACATATGCATGATTATAGTTTTTAGCTGTCCCACATTTCTCTATTTAAAATCTTTGTTTTATTGACTTCATGCAATATTTTAATTTTCTGAGATTTTGAATTTGAGGTTTTCATCAGATGTAAGCCATAATCATCGCAATTATAACAAAGGCTTGAAACATCTGGCTTTGCATGGAATGAGTATCTCATACATTAGTTTCACCTTTTTAGCTGAATTACTAAAGCAAAGGAACTTTTGCACCATATTCTGATTTTTCAAGTTTCACCTGTAAGTACACCTGCGAGACACAAATGTAGCATGTTCAAAGCCATATCAGTAATGCAACATGCATTGTTGTAACTTATCTGCACTCCAGGTTGCTGCACATAAATTTGCAAAAATTGACGTGTGCAGGAGTTCTGCACTGCTGAGTCTCAGTGGTCTGCAGTGTTTTTAAATTCACTGTCTTCTATCAGATCAGCTGGGTTGAAACTTCAACCCAAGGGCACAAAGAAAATGTACCAGGTACAAAGTACTATCTCCAGAGGAAAAGCAAAAAAAAAAAAACGAAAAAGAGAATAGTACTGAGTTGAGTTGTACCATGTGCTGGGAATTGAGAATTTCCAAGTAGCAGAGATGCACTCAGAATGCACACTATCAAACGCACACTCCTGCTTGACTCTTTTGGTCTTGCTGAACTCACTGCAACTCCCACTCTTTGTCTGACTAACAGCATTTTTGTTGACAGTGCCAATAGTGTGGTGGAGACCTCTTAGGGGAAATAAATAACACCACTCAATTCATCAGTCCATTCAAGCACTGTAACGGCAGGACTGGTTTGTGTGGGCTGATTGAATCTATTGTGTCGGAGCCTCATTCCAATTCATCCTATTGTCTGATGCCCCTCCTCCTGCCTCACTCTTTGAGACAGCCAATGATTTAGACTGTTTCTCCAGGTAAGCAGGTGTCACTTCTATTCCTGAAGGTAGTATAAAGCCTGGCAATGACGCCCCATAGATGGACCAGATGTCCTCATTTGAATGATAGGGAAAGCCTCCTATGGCATTTTCTTAGATCAATCTCAGCCCCAGATGACAGATAAATGATGGTGCTTGTATTGGCGAGGCAGGGGCCCACTGTAAACTGGTGGTTAGTACATAGGCGGCTGGATGAGGTACATTAGAAGGAAATGGAGCATTTAATTCTACTGAGACACATGTCAACGTGAGCGGTGAGGCTTTACAAAGCCTGTCATTTACATTATGATGACTATGAGGTGTGCCTGCTTTAATGTTAACTTCTTAAATGACACTGTTAATGTAAAGGTTCAGCAGATTGATCAGAGGTTTATTTCCACAGCTGAGTTTGCTATGTTCCACCAATGAGGAGCGTTTGTTTTTCTAGATGAAACCTGTAGTGATTTGTTTTATGGTCACTGCTGAAAAGTCGTGGGTTGTTTAGAAAGCTGTGCTTGAGCCGTGCTCTTTGTTTGAGCGTAGAACCTCATGTGGCGTTGGGCTTTTGGGCTTCTATCAGGCTTAAGACAATGCTGCGAGTGAGCCGTTGGGAGTGAAATGCTGAAAGGAAATCTGATGGCATCAACAACTTAAACCTTTATGTGGAAAGGAAGCAGCAGAGTGTAGTCAGCTGACTCTGTGGACTACATTCTGACTCCTAGCTAAAGTAGGATTTTTGCTACTTGACTCTGGAGGTCATTAAAAAAGAAAACTGACAGAAGGTTGGTGTCACCCAGGCCAAGCCTCTGTTGCTGTGGCCTCAGCCTCGGACTGCCCTGTTCTCCCCTAGTGGGCTAGTTTCTGAGGACAGGTTCCAGTGTCCTATCTAAATCCAACTACCAGCCATCACCAGTGCTGACCTAGATGCCTGTAAACCACTAGAAATCACCCAGTTAGTACATGAATGATCCAGAAGCTCATACCAGAGCCAGCCTGAACTAAAATGGTCATTAGATATTAGACATTTCTATAAACACCTCTTTTAGTTCCCTTCTGTTCTGTGGTGGGCTTCTGGCAGATTCAGCTGATGTTTGATTATCTTCACTTAGCTTGAATCTAGCATGTTAAAGTTCTCACTACCAGGTGATGCTGAGTCATCTTCCCACTGACTGGATAGCATGCCACTCCTCCTAAAAATGGTAAATGGCCTGTATTTGTATAGCGCCTTCTTAAGGTTCTACAACCCCCCAAGGCGCTTCTCAACACAGTCATCCACCCATTCACACACTGGTGATGATGAGCTACATCGTAGCTACAGCTGCCCTGGGGCGCACTGACAGAGGCGGGGCCTGCCGTACACTGACGTCACCAGTCCCTCCGACCACCACCAGCAGGCAAGGCGGGTTAAGTGTCTTGCCCAAGGACACAACGACAGACTGAGCGGGTCACGAACCTGCGACCTTTAGATTGCAAGGCGGCCACTTAACTCCTCTGCCACCATCGCCCCAAAAGAAAATGACCAAAACAGCTGAAAGAAACGGGAAAGTTACACCTTTTTTCTGACTACATTTGCTGGACACGTTCTTCGTCCCTGAGTGATAACTGTTGCACTTCACTGACCCAACCTTACAGCTGCCTCAGCTTAGCTGGTCCCACATACCACAATAACAATCTGTGATTTTATAGTTTGAAACACCCACTTCATAAAAGATAGCACTCACTGTTTTTCAAGAGCATTGGTCCTCGTCGTTCTGGGAAAACATATGGAGTTGTTTCCGTTACTCCTTGCCTTTACAACCAATATTACGGTTTATGTGGCGTGTTAAACCCATCAGTGGTTGGAAGATAAATGGGAGGTTAATATTGCCCTTGATATCTGAAAAGAACTCAGATAATTGCCTTCTATTAGTTGTGGATTCACGTTTTTGGTGCCGTCTTAAAAAGCTAATTCACAGAGACCATTTTTACCGTGTTCTTTTTGAGATATGATCAGTCACTCATGCAGTTTCACATGCAGGTTGAATAGGGAAAATAGTCCTCTACACCAGTGCTTCCCAACCCTGGTCCTCAGGGACCACTGTCCTGCATGTTTTTGTCTCTGCTTCAGCACACCTGATTTAGATTGTCTCCTCAGGAGGACATCACATGCTGCAGAAGCCTGTTAATCATTCATTTAAGTCAGGTGTGTGGCAGCAGGGAAACACTGGTGTTTGAAAGGGCAACATGGACCAGGGTTGGGAAACACTGTTCTACACCATATATCCTGTATTAGCCACAGATAGAAAATAGACGAGGAAACTCTCGGGTCAGAAAAAGCCAGACAGATCTACGTCACGCTCAAAACGATCATTCATAGACTCACCCATTTTGGCTCGCGACAGGGAACGCTGTTGTTGATTTAGCATCCAGAAGAGAGCAGAGCACGCCTCAGCTAGTAGAAGCTAACTGTTAGCATTAGCAACTCCACCACACAGCAGAACTCCTCCAGGCTTGTGTTATTTGTGGAGATAAAACATCAACGTTGCAGAGCAAGCAGAGTCAGTGGTAGAGTCAAGTTGCTGTTAGCCAATGAGAGGAGAGATGTCAGATTTTGTGAACAATACTGAATAAGACTCCAAATTGTCATTTTCTGTCCTCCTCTCCTCCAGCTAACATCTACTTCCTGAAACAGGAGCACCAGAGCTTTTTTCCCCTCAGAGAACGACTCACAAGGCATTCGTTCATACTGCAGATGTGTTGAAATAACGAGTGAAGGAGAACTTTCAATCTGCAGACATTTGCTTCATTGGCAGTTTTAACTAGTTCAGGATTTGTGTCTCTTTGTTTAATAGGGATGGGATCAATATTAATAAAATGACTGCTGCTAATTCACAGAAGGTGGTGCATTTCCTCCTGTATGACTCATCGTTTACCCCCCCCCCCCCCCCCCCCCCCCCCCCCCCCCCCCCCCCCCCGTCCCTCTGGAAGCTCCCGCTTGTTCTCTAGTTTCCATCACAAACTCCAGCATCCTCCCTGTACTTCTTTGATTACTAGTTCATTCTCCTGCCCAGTGTCTTGTCACTGCCTCAGCCTCCATACTGCACTTACAAACCGACAACCACAAGTAATCTTTTTTTTAACAAAACTCCTTAAATGCACCTTTGTGAACACTCATTCTATACATTCTATATGTTAGGTCTTCCTCAAATCAAACCTATTTCAAAGAGTTTGTCTCCGCCAGTTCTTTAGAGTTTTTGCTCCCCAAGGTAACTCGGCTGAACTCTGGAAAATACAACCGGCTTTTAGAGTTACGTTCACTAGAGTTAAGCTGTGATGGATGTCAGAACCTAGCTGTTGCTCAACAAGGACACCATATTGGTAATTATGCAGAGGACCTGAAAGAAATACAGGTGTCATTTTTATATATTCAAGGTCTGCTTGGCAAATTATCAACTGGCAGTAAAAGTTGCAGCAACATTTAGTTTCTATCTTATCTGTAAACTGGAAACAGTGTTCTGCTCTCAGCTAAACGTGTTCAAACGGTTAAAACATTTAGAATCTGTCTAGAAATGTCGATGGTAAATGGCATGTGTTTGATATAGCACCTTCTAGAGTCCTAGAACCCCCCAAGGTGCTATACAACACAGTCCTTCATCCATTCACACCCTGGTGGTGATGAGCTGCATCATAGCCACAGCTGCCCTGGGGCGCACTGACAGAGGAAATACTGGTCCCTCCGACCTCCACCAGCAGGGAAGGAGGGTTAAGTGTCTTGCTCAAGGACACTACAGCAGAATTCTCTGCCGAGATCGACCCTACAACCCTCAGATTCCTGGACATTTATTAATAAAATAGGTTGCTTTAATTAAATTCATGCGTACCTGATCATTATGATAGAAGATGATGAATAAATAAATCCTAAACACAAACTGCTACTTCAGTATTAGATTTGGCAATCAGATGAACCTCTTCTGCCCTTTTCCTAAAATCCTATTAGTTTTTAATTTCATTTTCTATGCCTTGATGTTGTTTACGGCCTTTAAGTCAACTCCAGCGGATTCATGAAGTTATGATAAAAATGACTTTGTAGACATGCACAACAGACTTTAATAATAGTTTTAAAATTAGAGCAACAGATATATGACAGCTAGCTTTGCCTGTGTTGCTGTTAATAAACATGCTCACAGATGAACAAAAATAAAACCATCACAGAAATAAAGGCACTGAGCTACAGTCTTGGAAATAGCTGGATTATATAAAAGAGCAAGTTGACTTTTCAGACTCGCCACTCGAAGGAATTTGCTTTTACATTAAGTTTGATTATTCTCCCTCAAATGAGGAAGAAATGAGGTAATTTCCCTGAAGTTAAAGCTTCATTTTGTGTTCCATTATGTGTCCTATACATTCAGATAGCTCATGGAATAGGTTTTTAAATGACCAGAGTAGAGCCGCCCTTTACCCAGGGTTCAGTTCTCTTTGGGATAAAATAATGAATGTGCAAGTAATGTCATTTGGAGCAGGAGAAGTGGTGTTTAGCATAGTAGGGCTGTGAGACGTAAAATGGTAAATCGCATTCGTCAGATGTATGGAGGATGAAACAAGAAGTAAGACTTGATTTAATCTTCAGAGATTTTTTTTCTTTCTGTCTTTTTCTATTTACCGATTCAAAGCCATGCTAGCTAATGGATTACCTCATCCTCCAGAAGAACTGTTCCGTCTCTCTGTGGTTGTATAATTCCCTTTCATCTTCAGAGAGAATAGATGGAACGATTAAACAAAGAAGTCGCTGATATCCATGGCTGCTGTTGACGTGTGGCTTAAGATGTGCATCACTCGCATTAAAAATAATGTAGGCTTTGCACTCGGATCGCTTCCTCCTTACTGTGCACGCCAAGTGTATGCAATCCACAAATGTACAGTGGTGACTGCTGACATTTCAGTGGATTTTCCTGGAGATATTTTGGACATTTAACACAAAACACTCTGTATGTAACACCCTCAGCACTTATGAACGCTTTCAGCTGTTTTATTATTTATACCAGTGATGCAACGAGGGTTGAAGCCAATATTTATGTTTACACTAGTTCTAAATTTTTAATCTTAATGTAAATTGAATGCAGTCATATGCAGACCCTCTGCTAATGCTTTGGCTTTCAGAGATTGTTTTAGATGCCCAAAGACACAATGCTCACTCTTGGTCTCCTAGGAATTTTTTTTTTTTTTTTTTTTTTTTGATAAGCAAACAATCAAAGCCAATTTTCCATGCCAGAATGTTGATGCCTTGTTTTCCTAAATCCCAGGAGGGAGGAGGTAAGGATTAATTTGTTGCATCTGTCAGACCCACATTGGCAGCGCTGATAGTGTCCGTGCCAGTGTGAAGCTGATGTCCTCCGTCGTAACCACTGAGACCCTTTTGTTATGCTACCAGAACAGCTTTTTCAACTGGATTGACACATTTCCACTGTGTCATTGTTGTAGCCTTTTGGCTTTGTACCCAGATTGTCTCTTCTGAATGTGAGGTCCAGGCACGGCCTCGCTTTCCCGTTCCCGTTTAGATCCCATTTGACCTGTGGCTTCCCAGAGCTCCCGCTGGATGGGATCCAGGACCTGGGTTCACGAGGTTGAGTGCATTGATTTGACACGGGAGTCTGACTGTGAGCTTGTGTTTCTGTAAACAGATCATGGGTCTCTGATGCTCTGTGGCATGCAGTTTTCACACATATGAGTCACGGGCTCACTCGCTGCTTTCAGACTCATTACATTTTGTTTTTTAATATTATTCCGTGCCTATGTTGGATAGACTGTATTCAACTCTTAAAACTTCAACATAGCTTTCCTTATTACTGCAGAATTTTTCTTTATTTCTACATGTTTTTTGTTGTATAACAAAAACTTTGGGGATTGAGTTTGTTACATTTAGCTGCAAATGGACAGCTCGAGTGTACCAAATAAAAAATAATTTTAATATGTGCTTTATTAAATTGACAATGTGTAGTTTTTACCAGTAAACTCCATCGAAATGTTTTTGAAAATGAATAAAATGATGTCCAGTCGTTGTAAAATATTGGCGGCTTCGTAACATTTAACCATAAAAATCGAGTCTAAAATACATAGAGTGTGGGTCTAAATCTCTGGTGGACACCATTTTAGACACTGTGTTTCCTTCTAGGTGAGCCGGCTCGGGGTCCTGCGCCTGCTGATGACGTCACACTAGATAATTGGCTGGACGTACAACTTACAGAAGTTACGTTACCACGTTAGAAAACATTTAGGCGGTAAGAAACATGAATTTAATGACAAAACTGCTAAACTCTTTCCAAAACCTATGTGAAAGAACAGAATCAAAAAAGAGATGCAATATATTTTTGGCCGACTGGTATTGCCGTAGTTTGACGTCATTGGCAGGTGCAGAACACCAAGCAGATCCGGAACCTACACCTCCAGAAAACTAGCATCAGCATTGCATTCTCTCGATGGAATTAACTGAAGGACTATCAAAGTCTGAGGAGTCGCGCTGAGGTCGCATGCTTTCTGCTCGACAGGTAACATTTACCGTAATGTTTTTTTTAAACCAGCGTCAGTTGACGATATGGTGTAAAACTATTCTGAAATGTATGTACTGCCCCCTATCGCCAGAAAACTACAAACTGTCTCTCTAAAATAGGCAAGAATAAAAAACAAAATGCAGTTTTATTTTACAAGTGAAAGCACTGACTAATAGTTCATATGGATTTTATTCTATGAAAAAAATCAACTGTTTTCTGAGGTTCTGTCATAAACAGAAGTATCAGACTCCTAATTCCAAAACTGAGCTCGATATAAAATAAGAGATTCAAAGAAAAACTCTGTAGTGTTTTTAGTTAATAAAACGGTATGAATGCAATATGGATTTAGTATCTAAGACTCTTTCATCTAAAGTGTGTTTTACCATCTTAAGCTAAATAAATATATTAATTGTGCATTACGGAGTGGGCTTACCTTATCTGTGGACTGTGACGTGCCAAAGAAGATTGGGATAAATGCAAGCCAGATAATGCAGGTTGTGTACATGGTGAAACCAATGGGTTTGGCCTCGTTGAAGGTCTCCGGTACCCCTCTTGTTTTGATGGCGTAAACCGTGCACGTGACCATGAGCAGCATGCTGTAGCCCAGCAAGCAGATGAGAGACAAGTCAGAGATGTCACACTTGAGCACCCCTCGAGCCATGGCAGGGTTAGACGTCCTCTGGTCCTCGTAGTCGATAACGGCCTTAGAAGTGTTCACGCTGAACCAAATGCACACCCCAAGCAGCTGCACCGAGGCCAGGGTGAAGGTGATGATGAGCTGGGAGGCAGGAGCAATGAACCTGGGTGCGCTCAAAGACATGGTGCCTTGCTCGAAGATGCGGTAGATACGATTTGTTTTGGTGAGCAGGGCAGCATAACTAATGCTCATCCCGAGACCCAAGAAGATCCTTCGAAGGGAGCAGATTCCTACATCCGGGGAGGAAATCATCAGGAACGTTGTGGCGTAACAGAGGAAAATTCCAGTTAGCAGCACGTAGCTCAGCTCTCTCCCTGATGCCTTCACAATTGGCGTGTCGTTGTAGCGGACGAACGTGACCACCACAAACAATGTGGCCATGATGCCGAGGACTGCGATCAGCACAGGGATGACTGCCCAGGGGGAGCTCCACTCCAGCTTCACAATGGGCGTTGGAACGCAGCCTGTGTGATTCTCGTTGGGCCGCATATTAAAGTGACACATTTTACACGTGTAGGTGTCTGCCTGATACTGATAGCCATCACAGCGCTCGCAGTGCCAACAGCAAGGAATGCCCTTCACTATCTTCTTGCGCTCGCCTGGCTGACAGGGCTGGCTGCAGATAGAGGAAGGGATCTGACGGACGCCACCAGGCCACTGCATCGAACGCACCTGTGAGAGAGACACAGTTGGACACACAAAAAAAATAAAAACTGAGTTGTTTTCTTCTACTGTAGTGTTCAAGGTCGGCTCAGTCGTGTAAAATGAGGGCATGAGAAGGTTGTCGGGTTTTATTGATCCAGAAACATCCTCAGTTTTCTGAAGTCCAAGGAGAATCAATTACAGTTACGTAATGTTTGACCCGTGGTTTAAGGGTACTTGGTTTTATGTTTTCTTTTTGTTTAATTGGTGATTAGAAAAGGACAGATTATGCATCATGTCAGCATAAAACATGATTTTTTTTCATAGGGAAGCTTAACTCATTCACTGCCAGCCGTTTTCTGATCAGAAAGCCCCTGACTGCCAGCGTTTTTGAGCTATTTTACTGTTTTTTGAAGAGTCACAGAACATTGTGCTCTATGATCATGTAAACGCCAAAACTACCAAAAGAAAGAGTAGACTCACTTCTTACATCAGGAAGAATCACCGTATTTCTAGCGTTATCCGTTGTTTCACAATCTGTTGTCGAAGCGTGAGCTGCAGAAGCATTTCTGGTTGGCGCATCACTTTTTTTTCACAGCAGCGTCCCAAAACAATCTCCTAATTCATTGATTTTCTGCGTCCTGATCGCGTGATGTGTGACATACACGGATGAAGATCAGCTTTAGACACGTGATGTTTATTCTGACAGTGCGGGGGCTCGTTCTGATGCCCACCCCGTAAAAAAATGCAAATGACGACTAAAGTCGTCAATGGTAGTGAATGAGTTAATAACTGAAGGGCAGTGTTAGATGGAAACAGAAATCTGTTTGCTCTGCAGGAATTGTTGCAGTGTGTTTCTCTCTCAATGACTGTAAATATAAACAATAACTTTCATTTCAAATCAAGATGATTCTTTCCTGTATGATTTTTTTCCATAAGAATTCCTGCAAAGACGAGTCAAATCCCTGGTTTCAAACATTCCTACCTCCTTACTCTTATCACTTTTATTCAATTGTGACTGTTAGTTCAAAGCTGGGGATTTTCTCTTTAAATGTGCATTTAATTAAGAACTCAAAGAAGTCTAATAAAACACTGCCCGCTTCAGAATCAGTACTGGCAAGCTGCACAGCAGGTACCCACTGCAAAACCTCTTTCTGCTTCTTTCTACAACACGTTGAAGGTGGTGAATATAAAAGAAAAAAAATCTTCTTAAGCTGCTGAGCAGTTGCACTCTTGCCCGCTCAAGGCCACCTCTTCATTTTATAAAAAACCCGAAAAAAAAACCCAACATAATTTTTTTTGGTACCGTGATGTAATTTATTTTATGCGTTATGTTTTATCACAGCGTCTTCCCACTTTATTGTTTTTGGAAGTCAGAGATGCAGTCTGGAGAGACTGTTTGAAATATGTCTGTCCTTAAGCTCTGGTGGCTTCCTGTTCATCTCCATCTGCCCTGTTAATCATGTAAAGCACCCTCTGGATATTTACACCTTTGAAGATGGAACTAAACACTATCAAATGGTTTGGGAGGAGTTCTAATATACTGCTGTGGAGCAGAAAAAAGGGAAAGAAAATACCCTTGAGAAGGTTTTTATTGGACACACACGATTTCTGAAGAGTGAACAGAAGAGGAAGTTCTGTGCTCACATTTAAGTGGAGTTGGTCCGTCCAGTGACCGATGATTTTATACTCGGCTGTTCGGTTTTTGATCTGGTATTGGTAGATCTCGTAGCGTCCAGGGGCGTCTCCGTTTTCGTTGAAGAGCACTGGGTTGCCAGCTATGCCTGAAAGAGAAAACCAAAAGTGTATTTTATTAAAACGCTGATCTTGTTACAGCTGTCATTCTTGCAGCGTGTGAATCAAAACGCTTTCCCTTCTAATGTGGAGAAAATATATATATTTTTCATTTCGGTGACAAAAATATTTCAAAAGTAGAATTCAATATTTGCAGCAGAGGTGAACTAGTAAACATTAGGAAAATGTCTTATCTGATTGATCTAATCTGGTGCTACACTTCTAAATCACAGCCCACATCTCCAATCAGCACGGAGCTCTTAATTCTGCATGCTGAGAGCTGTTTCCATCAACTGACAGATCAGTCACTTAATGTCTTCAGGAGTGCAGATGGTAGTGAAAAAGGGTTACGTAATTTAGGCCACAGAAGAAGAAGAAGCAGCAAAGGAAGATGCACTCAAAAATTATGATGAGTGCAAAATGAGCCGGCGGTAATCAGCTGTTCCTAAAATCTATCAATACAAGGTTCGGTTCTTAAGCTCGTGCAGCTGCAACAAAACATGTTACCGGTGTTTCTTCAAAGCTGCGTGAAACCAGAGGAGTTGGTGTTGATCACAAAAGATGGCAGAAATCTTTGCATCATCAGTTCAAGTGGGTTTAAAACTAATAAGGCAATAATGGAGGTAATTACAGTAATTAGACCACGCGTGTTTAGAGTGTTGCCCACGCCTCTGTGTCAGAGGATTTCAGCGCGACAACCATTTGCTCTTTAGTCGTGATCAGCTAGGCACACTCACACGCAATCATGTTTGATATGGATTAGCTTATTTATTTGTTCTTTATTTTATTTTTGTTGTATGTCAGCATGTCTGTTCATATATGGTGACTCGCTTTAGAGGTCATTAGGTGAGACGTGGTGTACCTCAGACAGACTTCCAGTCCACCACAGAGCCATAAAGACACGAGTAACTATTCATGCTCTCTCTCAAACCAGGCTAATCTAGTCTGTAGGACACTGAACTACTGAGAGAAAACATTAATGCATGGGGAGAACATGGAAACTCCCAGAAGGTTTTAAACCTGTGACCTTTTTGCACCAAGTCATTGATTACGACTAGGGATGCACCGATCCGATCTTAATATCTGTATCGGTACAAATATAGAAGAAAATTCTAGATCGGGTATCGGAGACTATGGACCCGATCCATAAGAATTGCTCTATTCAGTATATTTCTATGTGCTGTGAGTGACGACGTCATGCGCTACA
Organism: Aphyosemion australe; assembly: GCA_006937985.1. Taxonomy (NCBI): domain Eukaryota; kingdom Metazoa; phylum Chordata; class Actinopteri; order Cyprinodontiformes; family Nothobranchiidae; genus Aphyosemion; species Aphyosemion australe. The sequence goes on from SSNS01000041.1 coordinate 1,288,886, forward strand.
GTCCCACGCTGTGCAGCATGATTGTCGAGTTTAACGAGCCACAGCTTCAAATAGTATCACTCATGAAGTTATTACTTTAAATCTGAAGATAGTGGAAAGGTGTAAATTAAATCTGAGCTACACGTTTGGGTGTGTTTCTATTGAAATTTTTTCTTGAGTGGCCAATATCAAAAAATACAATATAAAAATAACAAAATTAAGCAAAAATTAAAATAAGAACTTTATATATGTATATATATAAATTAAAAATATAAAAAATATAATGAAAATTTAAAAATTACATGTAAAAATAAGAAGGAACATTTGTAAAAAATTATACATTCCAATATGGCAGCCTGGTGAAGTCATAATATGCAAATTTGATGAGTGAATTTGCTCCCATCACAAACTTTGGGTCCTACTGAAGATTTTTCTCATTTACAGTTTACCTTTATCTCTAAACATTTTCAAGCTACATCCTTTTGAAATAGTCATGTCAGAATTGAATATTAAAAAAAAACCTGGTGCCTAAAGGGTGAGCGTGAGACACGCATTTGACTGTCTTCATGCGCTCTCGCACCACACCTCCAGTTTCTCAGGCTGGTAAATAATAATAGTTCATCTATCTGAGTGACACGTTGCATCGTGCTGCTGTACACACTCCCCTACAGCAGCGCTGGACAGGACTAAATAGTTATTATGCAGCAGGTTGTGGACATTCACTACAACATAGATGTTTGTAGTTTTATTTTTCAGATGTTTGCGCTGAATATGTCTCTTTTGTTTTTCAGTATTTGGAGTATTTCTGTTATCGACGTTAAATAAAGATTGTCTTAAATAATCGAGATTTCAGTCAAAATTATAATTTTTGCCAGAATCGCGCAGCCTTGAAACTGTAACCAGCACCTTACTGCACAAAACCAGATGTTTGCACAAACAAACCTTTCCAGACCCTACCTACCAAACCTCACTGAGTACTGTTCATTAAACAGCATTGACCTTTTTTACACAGTCATAAAAATAGGAAAAACGAATAATCGTTCTTTTTCATGGGTGAGTGGTTGATTGAGAGGAAGACTGCAGACCGGCTCCTGACTTTAAATCTATGATTAGGTTTCCAAGTGGTATCTGCATAACAGTGCTCTCATTTGAGTTGTTTTAGGAACAGGCATAATTATGTGTTGCGAAAGATGCACTCCAAAGATTTCTCTTTAGATGCTCTAATGGAAGCTGGAGGGGTTCTTTATTCATAGCGGAGCTTAGAGATGAACCACAGAAACTTCTTTTTTCCTCTTCCTACATTCACAAACGAAGAACTTCAAACACGCCGCTCTTTTTTTGGCTTCCATTGTGCCAATATTAAGGATCCCAAACACAATAAACATCCTTGTTAAGACCCAACAGATAAACAAGTCTAAATGCAGCTGGTAAATTTCTGCTGACGAGTATTGTTTTTTTTTTTTCTCTGCTCTTTGTTTCGACTCTGGAGGATGCAGCTACCTAATCCATAACTCGATGAGTCAGCCCTACTGGATTACAAGCCTTACTGTTTTACCCAGCCTCTGCCTATGTGACAATACCGCCCACGGCACAAAGCACCAAGTGATCATGGGAGGATTACAGGGATTTTATCAAAAAGAGAGGCAGCATGTTCTTCTAAATGTATTAAGCACATTATTTTGTTGATCAGGGGTTATAATATCTATCAAAGATTGTGATCGTGATGAGATTATTTGATTTGAGAGTGTTTAAAAGTGGTTTTAGTGGTATTAAGGTGTCTCTTCACTTATTTTGAAGCTAAATCCTGAAAATCTTTTAAATAACCCATGTGCTCAAGAGCTCCTGGGGACACTATTGACACTTGAAGGAAGAGAACAATCTTCACAGAGTGGCAGCTCTTTTATGAGCTCCTGAAAACCTTCACTAAACTATACATAACATCTGAAATTATGTCTTTTTCCAATGTGTCATTTTTATATATGTTGTCAGAATTTTTTCTAAACCCTCATATGATCCTTTAATTTTCTAGCGTTTCTAGTCCTTGTGCACAAAAAATGTTAAAACAAAACTTCCTATAGAAATGTTATATAATATTTCATAAGTCCCAAGTTTTTACATGAATTTCATCCTTAGCTTCAACCCTCACAAAATACAATAAAATATTTGTGTGTTTCTGAGAAAGTTTTTTTTTATTTGAATACAGTGTCAGTCATTTCCCCGCTATATATGGGGAAATTATACAATCTAGTGAGAATTGGTAAAAACTAAACCTTGAATGTGTGACTGGTCTGGGAACCCAGACGGAAAAAAAATGCTAATATTTAGGTTTATTAGAAAAAAATTACTTGCATGGGAGTCAGTGGCACAAAAAAATGACAAAGGAGCAGGAACGCTATAAAATAATTTCAGCATTATATTAATTGGAGTAAGGGATTTAAAAAATATATTTTAACAATTCCCCCAAAAATACACATCCTGTGAAAAAATTAGATGAATTGCATTTGCATAGTCAAAATTATTCACAAAAACAATCAAACAAAAAATATTTTGTGTAGAATGTCACACCTCTAGTGTCAAATATGACAATAAATAAAATGAAAAATAAGTTTGTTTCTAAGTCTGTAATTAAACAAAAAAGCAGAAAGATAAATAGGTTGTTTTTTGGAAGAAGGCAGGAATAAAGAGAATGCAGCCTCGTCTGTGTTTGAGTTGCTGATGGGAAATTAAGCCTGTCATGTTGCATAAACTGCTTGTCTAAACAGTCAGCTGAAAAGTCTAGGGGCATAATGAGTTCCACTGAGGCTTCAGCCGCCGCTGCGTTCAGCTGTGTTCGAGCTTTGTGGCATAGCCCAGGGTTACGCGTGTGCTCTCTATACGCTGCTCTTTTTTCTGTGAGCTCTCAGAGAAACAGTGGGGGTTAATGAAGTACGTGTAATTATATGTAATATATAATGATGGTAGCCCTCGCTCTTTCATGGCTGTATACTACATGCAACCTTTAATAAATGCTGGGGTAGAATAATTAATCTAACCTGTGCTTTTCTGCATCATTGAACAACCAGAACACCTTGATGATTGGCATCAACATGACAGCCAGTCATTAACTCTCAATGACCTGCAGCTTACTGGGTTTCACCTCACTCCCTAAAAGTTTGAGATTTTCTACATTTTTTGCATCTTAAAATGTTGCCAGTTTGTCTAAAGGTTCACTCCAGTCTGAATTATGTGCATTGGCTTTAGGGGAAGCATGCTATGAGATAATTCCAAATTTTCACTCAAAACTAGAGAATTAACTAATTGCTAGAATAAACTAAAACGGCCATGTGAATGAGGGAGGCAGCTATTCCAGTTGATGTTTAACTTTTAGGAAGTACAGCAGCTTCAGTGCCACAATGGGAGGAATACCACCAAACAACGGTGATTAAATCAACAAAATACACTCACTAGCTCTCTTCTCTGCCTGCTCCGCCATGCGCACCCTGTTGCCAAGGCAACAGACTGACGGCTGTTCATCCAAGAGGTTGCGTTTAAGTGTAACAGGCGTATAACACCAAAAACACGCACAGATTTCCCACACAAAGGGAACAGGTCTAATATAATTCCAGGACATACTTTTTACATTTTACTACGTAAACAAAGTTCAAAGATTTTAAATGTGAAAAAAACACAAACAGGAAGTTAACTTTTACTTTGAAGTTCCGTGAATTTGCGTGGACAAAAAAATCCACGTGAGGCTGTTTTCTCCGTTGTTTTCAAAGTGGAGGACCGCTTGACCGAAGTGTGGAGGAATATGTTCTTCTGACTAATTACTGCTTCTTAAAGCTCTCTCGGACTCCATCTTCTCCCTCCGTTTCTTCTGGACAAAGATTCAAACATCCTCCGAGATGTCGGCGTTTCACCCGCTAAAGCGAACTCATTATTACGAGTTATTAAACACGTTATAATGAGAAACGTTCTCGTTGAAACAACCTTTCTGTGTCATTACAAGAATGTTTATTTTTAAAACGATATTTATATCACGTTATGAGAAACGTTTTCAATTTTACGAAATACTGCCGTTATATTTTCCCTCGCTGACGTTAATTTGCTTCCGTACAAATCTATCAGTTGGTCACAGTTTTTATTTCTCCTGCAGCTGCTATTGCAGTAGTCATCATATGAACAAAGTTGGAGGCCAAAAAGAAAAAAAAGTAGCATAGCAATAACTGTTGTGGTGGAGACGGCAGGAGGCACAGTGAAAGAAAAAGCAGCCACACAGTTGATAAAACCCAAGCAAGCAGAAATAGAACTCTGTTATGAACCTTTAAAAGATAAAGTTTGGATAACTTGTTGATGCTTTAATAATAATGCAGCACAAGAAACCTTTTGTTCAAGCCGTTATCGTATTTCTTGTTTTATAAGGGATAACCATAGCAACATATTGCCGTTGCGTTTTAACTTTATACAAATATGGCGAAAGCATACGAGAAACCCTTAAAATGTAATAAATTAAATCACTCACGCTCATTTCAGGGCAGATGGTAATACTGTAAACCCTGATATAATTTTAGGAAGGCTTTAATTGTAACACAAAATGGAAATCATCCAACCTCATGAGGGAGGGAATGGGCAATAAACACAGACAGCAACAGAAAACTAGAAACAAACAAAAGCAAAACTAAGTCCAATGACAACACTGATGTGATAGTTTCCTGTTTTCCGGTCTGATTCAGGAAGCTGCATCTGCTTGTTGGTCTCATTACAGACAGTGATTGTGTCCGCAGGGAAGGCTGATTTAATCCAGCAGCAGCCTGTTTGTACAACGCTGTTTATATGCTTTTTAATTTTTTTCTAATTCTTTTAATTCCACAGACACCAAAAGCAGCTCTGTGTGTTTTGTGCAACAGCGGTGGTTTGAAGCACTTAAATTCTTCACACAGACTTTTAGGAATCAATTAGTGTGTAAATATTTAGCTTCTGTGCAAAACAGATTTTGTTCGTCTTTGTACCATTAAAACCTTAAACACCCCAGTTAGGGCGGTGGTGAGCTCAGGTTGGGAATCGCTAATCTCGACAATGACAGTGCAGTTGGTATTTGTTGCATAAACCTATGAAATTCAGTCAGACAGAATAGTTGGAGCTTAGAGGCTGGGAATAATTGCTTAAAGAAGGCTTACATTTGTTATTTCAATAAATCTGCTGTGGTCTCTATTACAAATGAATGCCTTGTGAGTCGTTCTCTGTGGAGAAAAGGCTCGGGCGCTCCTGTTTCAGGAAGTAAAAATGATCTGGAGAAAAGATTTTGAGTCTAACTCATTAAAGCTGCAATAGCAAATTTGCAAAAAACATAAACACAGTTACGGAGCTCTCACCACTCCCATTGCTTATCATCCCTAGGCCATGTCCCCCTGAAATGAGAGCGCTAAACACCAGTCGCAGTTTTCTAGGGCGAAACGCCTTTTGTTGTCTGTGACTTCAAATGGTGTTTTTCTTTTTGGGACTCTGGTAGTTTGTCCTAAAGTTGAAAGTGGGGTGGATCGGCGAGACAGACAACCGGATGATCCAGTCGTTGGTTTCGGACCGAACCGTGTTATTGGCTGAGGTTTTTAGACAAATGCAAGAGAATCACTTCTTTTTATTTGTCCACAATATATTTATAGCTATACTGTGTTAGAACGTTGTAATGAGGCATGAAAAAAATGTTTTAGGCTATTTGCCATTATAGCTTTAATATTCATGATATGCAAACATCTCGCCTCTGATTGGCTAACAGCAATGCAACTCTTCCACTGACTCCATTTGTCTGTTTTATCTCCACAAATAACACAAGCCTGGAGGAGTTCTGCTGTGTGGTGGAGTTGCTAATGCTAACGGTTAGCTTCCACCAACCGAGACGTTCTCTGCTGTTTCCTGGACGCTAAACCAACAACAGCCTTCCCCGTCGTGAGCCAAGATGGGTGAGTCCATGATTGCTAATTTACAGCGTGACATAGGTCTGTGTGGTTTTTCTGACCCGAGCGTTTCCCCGTCTATTGCGTCTGATGCCAAAAATATGGTAGAAGAGTATGTTTACGTCCTGCATGCATGTAACTCAGAATGACCAGTCATATTTTGAAAATAACCAGTGTGACTCATTTCTCAGTGAACCTCTGCTTTGAGAAAGCCACAAGACATAAAAAAACATTAAGAAAATTGTGGCGAAATTATAGACCTCCTCAAAAGTGTTGTTTTATTCTGAACACCATAAGTGGTATCCATGGTGAGAATGACAATAGACAGGACACAGCCATTTGGTCTCTTGTGAAACAAAAACCCCTCCCCTCTGATGTGATTGCTAGAGACATGAAACACTGACAGGAAGCTTCATTCAATTGTGTCCGGCTACAGTCTGAAGACATCCAGTCCAGAGGGAGGGACAAGAAGGAGGTAGGTCTAAAAAAACAGGGTCAGACAGTCTGGAGGTGTGTGATTCTTCTGCTCTGGTGGACACAGCTCAAGATGCTGCTGAAGGACCCACAAATGAGAACTAGGAGGGTTTGATTCCAGAACAGGAAACTTTTGCTACACTTTCATTTGTATTTTTGTAAAATGCATGACTGGAATAAAATGATAAACATTCAAAAATCAGCCATTGTAACAGAATAAGTTATAAGAAAAATATGTGAAATTGAGAGATGTAGCTCTGCAGATTTATTCTCTTTTCGCAGGCATCAGCAAAAACAAATCTATCAGGAAAAAAAGTGTAACAATAGATTTCTCTTGGTTTGACTTTAAGAATGATTTCTCACTAGAGCGAGAAAAAAATGACCCACTTCTGCAAACATTTCAGTCGATTTCTTATTTGTGAGAAAATGGGACAACTGCTGTTTGTTTCCTGATGTGTAACATACAATTATCACCATACAAAGATAAATATCACCTTTGAAAATGTGACACGTAGCAAATCCACCCTCAGCAGTCAAGCTGCTTTATGTATCGGGGCAGGATCAATATACAGCTGTGAGCTGATGCAATTAGATGAAGTGTAGTGTAACCTCAAGGCAACCCTTGTGGTAGAGTGTGTGCAGACTGTCTGCCTGGTAAGTACAAAAATCAGCCCAAAAGTGCTTACTGCACAGGGGCTTCGTGTCCCTGGCTGCTGAATAAAAACCCTGCTGGAACCACAGCAGCCCCACTTCATTCCCACGCTGTACGAAAACAAAATGATGAGCTTTATTCTGGATGTTTGCTACATTTTTTTATTTCTCTTCTAACATAAAATTTTAATAAACAGTTAAATTATTCAATGCTAACTGTAAGCCAATTTTAATTAATTTTTATGTTTCGTGGTTTAAAACGTCGAGCATTTCTCCAAATAACTCAGCGCTGCCGACGGGCATGAATCAGCTTCTGAAAATGCAGTCTCAGTCAAGTATTTTATATAAGAATTCATATAAACATCACTATTCTACACACCGACTCTCTTCATGTTTGTCTGAGCTGAAAAGGAGAACAAAGGAGCTGTTTTACAGCAGAGCGCGTGAACTGCTGAACCAAACGTGAGGCCTGTTGTGAACAGCAGTGCATCGCTTGTTTTTCTGCTCCATGCAGTCGGATTCTGAGCAGCCCAGCTGGTGCAGAGGGGATGTTCAGGGTGTCTTAATAGCTGTGGCTGAAGGACAATGTTCTCTGATTTCTTAACAAGTAACCTGCTTCTCATCAGCAGCTTTCCACCAGTTAAGCCAGCGTTGGTGGTAACTCCTGAAGTTACATTTATGTCATGCAGGTAATTATTTACTTCTGGCATGACTTTTACCATTTTGTAGAGAAATTCATATTTTAAAGTCCCAGTGTGTAATACACTGTTTGGCCAAAGAAACAATAACATAGCCACCAAAAAAAGGTCATACTTAAATATTTCATTGGACCGACTTTAACTTTGATTACAGCACACATTCGCTGTGGCATTGTTTTGATAAGCTTCTGCAATGTCACCAGATTTATTTCCATCCATTGTTGCATTAATGTTTCACCAAGATTTTGCATTGATGATGGTAGAGTCTAGCCTAGTGAACTAGACCAAATTCTTGCTTTGCAAAGTTTGGTCTAGGCACGCTTTATTGGAACCCTCGCAGCCCGATCCGCTGCTGTGGCTGTCCAATCACAGCTCGCTATAGTTTTGGTTGGGCCAATCACAGTGCTCTATATTGTGGGCCAATCACAGAGCGGGAGTAGCCGATGACGTCAGCACTGCGGCCGCGAACACAAACCAAATGGCGGCAGCGCAGGAACCACGTTCGTTTGAAACGGCTTTGTCATCAACATTGGACGATTTAGACTCCAACGTGCGTAAGTCTGTCGGCTATACTTAGCGGCTTCTTATTTTTTATCAAACTAAGTAGTGCAATGTCCCAGTACACCTGATGTTCGCATGTTTTTTATACAAAAACAACAGAAATCATTGATGTTAGACGCCATTGCTGCCTCCCGCTTTTCAGTCGCTGTGATTACGTCACGTTGTTTGTTACTCTGATTGGTCCTAGCGCTATCCAATTGCATGCAGACAGTTTGAAAAACAACCGTAGATCCCGCCTCACGACTGAGAGCCATCAATGGTCCATGGCCAGACTAGATATTCACATATATAGGATGGCTTGCCAGGCTAGGTAGAGTCTGACCGCTGCACAAAGCCTTCTCCAGCACATCCCAAAGATTCTAAATGGGGTTAAGGTCTGGACTCTGGCATTGTCATCTTGGAATATGGCCGTGCCATCAGGGAAGAACAAATCCATTGATGGAATAACCTGGTCATTCAGTAGATTCAGGTAGTCAACTGACCTCATTCTTGGAGCACATCCTGTTGCTGAACCTAGACCTGACCAACTGCAGCAACCCCAGATCATAGCCCCGCCCCCACAGGCTTGTACAGTAGGCACTAGGCATGATGGGTGCATCACTTCATCTGCCTCTCTTCTTACCCTGATGCACCCATCACTCTGGAACAGGGTCCATCTGGACTCATCACACCAGGTTTTAATAATGCGTTGGACAGTTCTGAACCCAGTTTTAGTCGTTTCTGCAATCTCCTTAGATGTTTTCTCTGCTTGATGCATGCCAATGATGTGACCCTTCTCACACAGACTAACATCTTTTCCACCACCACCAGATGTGTCTTTCCACATGTTTGTTTAAGAAATGAGGACCAACTCATTACACCAGTTGGGTTAAATAACTTAAAGATAATCACCCATGCAGTAATTATCCAATAGAAGAGTCGTATCTGTTTGCTTTGTTAAATCCAGGTGGTGACTTTTTTGGGACAGGAAGTGTATTTTTAGTTGTTTAATATCAAATTCTGGGTATCCTGTTCTCTAACTTGTAGTTTCTCATGTATGTTTCTCACTAGCGTCTATTCTAAATATTCTATTAACTTGAAATTTGACTTTTTATATACATAAACTGTGGTCAACCCTCCATAGTTGTTAGCGCTTTGTTTGGCCTGGCAAGATGGCGCCTCAACGGAATATCCTGACCACGCCCCATTGCACATTGTCACATCCTAAAGCCCTATATAAACGTTTTCATAGAAACACCTTTCAGAATTGCAGAAGTATATTTTCATGAGGCTCATTCTTGTAAGAATCTCTGCAATGACTCAAATTTTCATTCTGAATCCAACTGGGATATTGATTTCAAGGACTGAAAGTCAAGATGGCCTCTCAAAAAGAACAGAAAGACACTTGTAAAAATAAGAAAAAGTGAAGCACGTTTAAGATCACAAGGGGAGATGTGTCTAGTTGACAAAAACAATAAGTGGTTGTGATTATTTTGAGCTGTTCTGCAGCTTCGAGTTACCAAAGTGTCACCAAGGGGGAAAAACGGGCGTCATTAATCCATAAGAACATTTATTAACATAATAAAATGTTCCTGATCTTTAGTAACAGAAAAACAGCATTCAGAAAAATATTTCATTTTGCGTCTCCTATGTGAATTAAACATTGAATTGACATTCTGTAATAAGTAGATATTAGAATGACAAATTAGCTTGAAGAGCAAGAGTTCGAATGAATAATTTATCTGTATGAACAGCACGTCCTCAAGTCTCTGTAAAGAATTTTAATTGTTTTGTGTTGCATTTCCTTCTAAAAGACTGTTTAATGGAATGCTGGATCGCTGCTTTTTGTGTGAAAGTAGTCAATAATTAAAATGCCGGTCATGAAAGTGAACTTGACTGATAAGTGGGTATAATGTAGTGCTGAATGAAGGGATGGAAAAATGGGTCAAACAATGAAGAAATAAAGTCGGTATAGAGCTCAGTAGGGAGCTGGGATGTATGGAAATATTGTGTTGGAGAAGAAAAGCTCATTAAAAGGGTATGATTGTGTCAGAATCCTCTCAACGTCAAGGTAATTATTATAAATTAATGTAACCACGAGAAGTAGTATTCATGTTTAAACACTGACATGCCTCAGGTTGCTATAGTAGAGCATGTTAACGGTCTAATGTATTAAGCATACTGAATGTAGTTTACTGCACTTATATTTTGTGTTTTTCAGGATTTTCTGCTGCAGAACTGTTTATTTCATATTGTTTATTTATTTAGGGTAAGTCAAGACGTGTAATAAATTAAACACATGATTAGATTAATTAAGAGACGTTGATACCCAAAACTATTAAATGTGCTGAACACTCGTTTAATGAATACATTTGCAGTGGTCTCTAGTAGGAATGAAGCTTCAGACGACAGGATTTAGTCGCCTCTGTCAGTGCGCCCCAGGGCAGCTGTAGCTACGTTGTAGCTCATCCCCACCAGCGTGTGAATGTGTGTGTGAATGGGTGGATGACTGATTGTGTTGTGAAGCGCCTTGGGGGGTTGTAGAACCCTAAGAAGGCGCTATACAAATACAGGCCATTTACCATTTTTTACCATTTTATTTCCTGATATTTGGACATCTCACCTCTGATTGGATAACAGCAACACAACTTTACCACTGACTCCATTTGGTCTGCGACGTTGATGTTTTATCTCCACAAATAACACAAGCCTGGAGGAGTTCTGCCATGTTGTGGAGTTGCTAATGCTAACGGTTAGCTTCTACTAGCCGAGACGTGCTCTGCTCTCCTCTGGATGCTAAATCAAAACATCTTTCCTCATCATGACCCAAGATGTGTGAGTCCATGAATGCTAATTTGACAATATGACGTGCAAATGTTGCTGGCTTTTCTAATTCAAGCGTTTCCCTGACTATTTTCTATCTGCAGCTAATGCAGGAAATAGGGGTAGAAGACTAATTTCACATTTAGTCTGCCTGTTAAACCCAAAGTGACCGATCATATTTAAAAAATAACAAGTGAAAACGGTTTCTCAGTGAACTTGGCCTTTAACAACAAAATGTTTTTTTAAGGTTTACGTTGATTTTTTGACCTTTCAGTCACGTAATAATTCATATGTCACAGAATTTCAGCACAAAGGACATTTGAGTCAGATGGTTGAATGTCAACCATTTGCTTCATTGGCATGAAATTAAACATATTACTTCCAGAGGACAAATCTTAATCCCAATTATCAGATATTTCCTCCAGTACATCAAGAATGATGGCATTTTACAAGAGAACACCATGAAATTGGACTGTGACATTCATAGTTTCCAGAAAAAATCTTTATCTTTTGGCTTTTTATCACCATCATCATCAAGTTAAGATTATTATAATAAATATTCTTTGATGTTAGGATTATCACCATATATAATCATTTCTATCTGCTGTAGTTGATAAGTAAATGTTGCCCTGTTAACAGACTGATGGACAAGTTGAAGATGGTATGCTTATCTGGTATCTGTTGTTATCTGGTATGGTACGGTATGGTATGGTATGCTTGTTATCTGCGTGTGAGCACAGGATTAGAAGACAGAACTGACCTGCAAAATTCAGCCGGCGAATGTGCTTAAGCAGATGGGTGCCATTGATGGGGTCCATTTTGGCGCAGAGGCCCACTCTCCCAGGGCAGAGTTCTTGGTGCATGTTGTGCAAAGCGTGAGCCATTGCATAGACTGCATCAATGACAAACTGCACCTTTCCCTCCTGCTCATAATGTGAGTCCTTTCCTATTCGCTCCTGATCTGCAAGACACAAAGACATTAGCAAGTGAGACTCGTCGCCGGGACAGATTTACAGCATGTGTTTCACTAAATAATGTAAAGCACATCTACTCTGGTCATTCAGTTGGCTTATTGTTCAGTATGTCAAGTGAGTTTTGAGTATGGCATTGATATTCATGCAGATAAGCAGTGGTGAGAGGAGTGGGTTACAGAAAAGAAGAAAATGCCAACATTATGAAATCAAGAAAATTATTCTTTAATGGCTCAAGTGGTCTCCATGAAGAATTCTGTACTGGTAAGTTTGTCCCTGACCCTTACTGAAAATGAGGTACTCAATGCAGTAATATCACAGGAGTCTTGTTCTTTGCATCACTTAAAGGTACTGCTTCAATATGCCAGCATTTAGTGAAACCCTTGTTCCCTGTCAACATGTTGGTCAAATCTGAGCTACTCTGGAATGAGCCAACCCTTTTCAATGAAGCATGTGGCATCGGTCCAGAAAGGTACGGGAGAAAATGCATTGCTCCTCTGTGAGTCCTTTTCTTTCACCGTTAAATAGAGCTTGCCTTTTGCAATTAGCTAGAAGGTAAACATCTGAATCGCCGCAGAGGAGCAAATCAATTTCAATATGTGGAGGGCAAAGTTTTTCTCCTCTGGGAAATCTCATCAGTTTAAAAACAAAAACTCTTGCAGGGATAGATGGACTCCAGTCTTGGGCTGACATTCGGATGCCATTACCTATTAATTTTATGCTATGTGCCATTTCCCATTAGCGGCTTAAATAAACTCACGTAAGTTTGAATTTGATCGAATCCAGTCCTGCTTAAGCTGTTGTCAATACAGTGAAGACTCAAGAAAAGGACAAAATGGAAACAGGCGTTCTCAGGACAGATAATCCCCGACAGTACGTTGTCCAAGTTGTTCCATAGGATTCCGGTGGTTGTTCATTTCTGTGAGGTTTTGAGAAAAAGATATAACATTGCAATCCTGACTTACTCTGTCTCCACAGTCATCAAATCGTAAAGCATTCACTCTATACCTCGGCTGTTAGTGCACAAAAGATTACAGCAAAAAAAAAAGAAAAACAGGTGTATTCAATTTAGATGAACAATAGACTAATTACCAAGGATGAGCTAATGATGGAGCAGCATATATTTATAAAACTGCCAAATGGAATTTAATTAGGCTTTGCAAGTTAATAAGCACTGAGGAGGGGGTGCGCTGCTGAAAATTCCTACAATAATGACTGCACTGGTGGGAAAAAGCATATAACTATATAGGGCTGGTCTGTGTCTTTGTCTTTTGCAAAATGCACCAAAAACAATCAGCAGTACCATGTAGTTTTAAAAATGTTTCTTTTTTTCTACTTGAACACATTTTCTGGTTTTTATTGTTGTGGCCTTAAATTTTTACAAAACAGATACAAGGAAAACAGAACAAAGTCTAGAAAACCTCGATGAATATGAATCAGCTCCAAAACAATTAAACCAACTTAATAATAAATGTACTTTTGAACTTTAAAAAAATATAGGTGTCAGGGAAGCTGGCTTTTTCTGTCAAAGCTCCAGTGGATTAGAACAAATGACCCACTGATTTAAGGTCCATTACATCTTTTTGTCAGTTTAGACCTTTGGTTAATGGACAAGTAGAGCCCACCAGCAACAGTTTTTGATTTTCTTTATGGATCAATATGTATGCATGTTTATGTATGTTTGTGTGTGTGTGTATATATATGTACATATGTGTGTATATATATATACACATACATACATATATATATAATTTATGTATTTTTCTTATTTGTTTGCTTTCTTGCTTGTTTATTTTGTTATTTTATGTTGTTGTGGTTTTGCTTTTGCCCCATTGTTATTATGTTTAGCATAGAAAACGTTGCTGAATATGTTATCTTGCTTTTTTATTTTTATTATTGATATATAAGGAGGTTCATCTCAAGTAGTTTTCATCATCCAAAAATAAATAAATAAACAAATAAATAAATAAATACTCTGCTTATAGACAAATGTAAAAATACAATATAACAGACCACATAAGTTGCGTTACAAAAAGAAAAAAAATATATATGTATATTTTTTTGCATTAACAATTAATTTCAATTATTACAAAACATATTTTAGGATTTTAGGTGTTTGCTGTCCTTTATATATTAAATATTTGCTAAACTTCATTTTTATAATGTAGAAGAAGGTATATACCATATAGAATACAAAAATCTTGAGTAAAATATAAAAAATACTGCCAAAAATAACACCTTAGTTTATCCTGTTCCTATAAAAACAAGATCTTGTGATCTCGTTAGAACATCTTGTTACTTGTAAACACCAGACACACTCTCTGGGTTCAGGATGAAACATTTATACTGCAACATGAAATAATTCAATGCAACACGATACCAAGAGACTTCTGAGGAGAAAGTTTTATTTGACAGTTTAGAACCTTTCTCAAAAAAATACTTGTAGATAAATAAGTCATTTATCAGCAGTCAGAGCTGAAATATGTGACAGATCAACCCAGCTGCACAGACACAAGTGTATTAATAAGTTATACAGAATAAAACTCGAGTGTATTAATAATAAAATCATTTAGTTTTGTTATTAAGTACGACTTCCCTTGTCTACACTGATAACGATGGGGCGTTGTTGTAAATCCTAACGTTCTATATTGGAGCATTTTGTCGCAGCTATTTGTTATTCCACATTTGTCTTCTTAGGGTTGAAGCTATTTTCAGTAGCCACTTCAATCCGAGAGTGTTCTGGCCCTCAAATCAGAGGAGGTCTCCTTCTGTCAGCTATCTTTCACTTTCTACATCTCCAGCTCGGCGCTTCACACCAGAGGGGCTCTAATGTCGCCGATTATCTCTTGAGCTTTTGAAATGCATGAATTATTGTTTGAGGTTACAGCTCAGTAATTAAGAGGGCCCTGATTGGACAGAGATTGTCACAGTGTTGGCCGCCACGCTTTTGCCGTGGGGAATCCTGGGAGCCAGAGCGGGAGTGAGAGTGATATTTCCCTTGCAGGCTTGGCAGGCCACCCACACTAACTTTGTATTGTGTATTTTCTATCAGACCATTTCCTCTTTTTTTCTTCCACCGTTTCTCCCTTTAGCTCCCTCTTCATTGGCATTTTGGCTCTCTCGCACACATTTTCCAGGCTGGCATTTCAGAGAAATCCTTTTAGATTAAATAAAGCAGAGGCAAAGTGTGGGTGTCCTCCAGTGAGGAGTCACACGAGAATTCATGTGACAGAGTGTGGGCTAAAGACTTTTGACCTTTTTATTCAGCTTGTGATGAGCCACAGGCCATCCAGTCATTTCCCCACCAAGACAGTTCAACACACTTTTAATTAATCTGATTCTGCTGCAATGTGTCTCAACTTTAGCTTGTCACAGCGTGTGAAATTTATTTCTAACGGTTTAATAGGAAGATTTTTTGCTATTTTATAAAGCTCTGCAAATATCATTGTATCCTTCAAATCATGTTTTTGGGGGAAAATCTTACTAAAATCACCAAAAACGGTGTCTATTTACCTATCAAAGTTATGCAGATGACACCCAAATCTACCTAGCTCTATCACCTAGTGACTGTGGTCCTCTAGACTCACTCTATCCCTTTTTATAAGACACACCATGCCGGCAAATCAGCGCAATATCACCGCAACGTGTTTATTATGAACGCGCTATGGCGGTATCACGTTGCGGGAATTTTGCGGCATTCGTGCCGCCACGCTTGATAGCAATATTGCGGTAATATTGCGGCTTCGCTGGTCTTATAAACACACATTGGCGCAACAGAGGGAGGTGTCATGACCATGTGATGAATTAATGCCGAGCTCCGGCCGGGAACTATGAAAATGAAAGTAAACACGCGCTTAAGTTTCACTTTTGTAAACAGAATCAGCTGAGATGATCATGAGGAGCGTTGCGGTGCTCCGGGAGCTTTTCTTTGTTAGATCTGCAGCTCAGACCATCTGACAGCTCACTGGGACGGTGGAGGACACACACCTGCGCAGCTTCAATCGCAATAAAAAGCAAGTTATGTCCAAGATACACGGAAGTCCGCGACAGTGCAGAGACCGCCCCCATACCCCTTTTATGCCGCCATCGCGTAATCTTTTATAAAACGAACATAATTGCACAACATTACCGCCACCGTCTGAGCTCTTATAAACGACCTAACGCTCCCTGATGCGGCAAATTGGCGGCATTGTTTTATAAAAGAGGCTTCTGTCAGTGTTTGGAGCAAGTTAGTGACTGGTTGCAGTCAAACTTCCTCCAGTTTAACAAAGACACGACTGAAGTTATTGTCTTTGGACATAAGAAGGATAGGATGGAGGTTATTGCTCAACTTGGCTCCAGAGGAATAAAAACAAAGACGGGTTAGAAATTGATTCAGACCTGAGCTTCACTGGTCACATTAAGGCTATAACTAGATCAGCGTTTTATCATCTTCATCAAATAGCAAGACTCGGAGGTCTCATGTCCAGACCAGACCTAGAGAAACTCATCCATGCATCCATCTCCAGCAGGCTGCACTGTTGCAGTGGTCTTCTGTCTGGTCTTCCCAAAAAGCTGTGAAGCAACTGCAGCTTATTCAGAATGCTGCTGCTAGAGTCTTAACAAGAACCAAGAGAACTGAGCACATCACTCCTGTTCTTAAATCTCTACACTGGTTACCAGTAAACTACAGAATCCACTGCAAAGTGCTCCTACTAGTTTATAAATCACTCAGTGGCATGGGGCCAAAATACATGTCGGATCTCCTTCCAGTATCTACACTAGGGTGACCATATTTCCATTTCCAAAAAAGAGGACAGGGGATCTGTGCCTACCGATGACGTCGCACCCGTGGGGGATGTGGGTGTTTTAACACCCACGCTTTTTCTAATGAGGAGGCTGAACACCCACACTTTTCCAGCAGTTTTGCTCAATAACTTTACTATAAGTCTGGTCCCTCCATGTTTCTCTCGCTGTTTTCCCCTCTCCCCCTCCCTTTTCTGTTGATCATTGAAACCCGCACCTCTGCGCACCGGTGTTATGTCAAAAATTCTCGTACGTTCCATCATTGATGTGTTTCTCCAGCTGCTCCACGCCTCCCAACTGATAAAATCACGCGTGTTCATTACAAGATGCACTCCGAGCACGCTCTGCTCATACCACAAGAGAACTACAACCTTGTTGAGCTCAAACATCTTATTTGAGCAAATCCAGTGTTTTAAGTGGGCCTATCCCGATACGCAGAACACGCGCTCCATGAGGGGCCACGTTTTGCGCACGAGTACTCATTCTCTCCAAATGTGCAAAAGGCGCATCGCTGCCGCGCGCCGCACACACAGCACTGAACGCCACACAAACCACGTTGGGACCCATTTTTTACTTATAAGTTTGAGGTGACCTTGGGTTTTGAAAGGCGCCTACAAATTAAATGCATTATTATTATTATTTTTTCCCGGTGTTCTATCAGAACACCTGGCTTAGAGCTAAAATATCCGATTCTGCCAACAAAATGGCTCTAGAACAATTCATATGTAAACCGAGGTGTTTTTGCAAACACTATAATTAATACTCCTGGGCAGGCTTTGAATTACACAGAGGATTCTGGGGGAGCCCAGTGGGGGGGGTCTGTTTGCCTTGGCCCCCAAAATGCCCTGATACGGCCCTGAACGTGGGACTGAGTTTTGAAGGCGATCTGAATTGTATCAAATATATAAATATTACACGCTTATGAATTATTGCTTTATGAAGGTCAAAAGGTGTAGTGGATAAATCTACCAACATTTTCATTTTCAAGAACTTTGTTTTCTTGTTTTTTCTTTGAATATTTTCCTGTCCTGTCTGTCTCTGAACTTCCTGCTTCTCCTCAATCCACCAGAATAAACTGTTTCCTGGCTTCCTCCTGATTCACCTCGAGTAGCTTTTAAACTAAACAGGTCAAATGAATCTACCGGCTGAAAAATAGTGGAGTGTGAGCTGCGCGGCCGCGCGTGAGGTGAAATCACCGGCGCACGGGTGACGCAGCTGAGCGCGTCCGACACGAATAAAACATACAATCAAAAGACAGAAGATTATATGAACGGACATGAACGATCGCGTGTTAATTATATTTTTTGGTGGCGCCACTTTGAGAACGTTACTGTGGCCGTGCAGGACGCAGCTTCAGCAATCAGCATGTCTGTCCTCTCCTCACTAAAGAATCCCCGGTGCGCTGAGAGTCCATATAAATAATGTAATATAGGCAGAAACGGGATCTTTTTTCGGGCTTCCCTGGGTGTGTAAGTTGAGGGCTTCCAGCTCCCCCGTAATTCAAACCCGGCTCCTGGATGAAAACCCGGACATTTTCATCAATATAGGAACCCCCCCCGGACGCCCCGGACAGAGGGTGAAAAGTGGACATGTCCGGGGAAAAGAGGACGTTTGGTCACCCTAATCTACACCCAGCAGGGTTCTGAGATCCTTAGGAAGCAGTCAGCTGGTAGAACCCCGGGTCAGAACCAAACAGGGTGAAGCTGCTTTTAGCTACTATGCTGCACACAGATGGAATCAGCTTCCTCATGACCTCAAATCTGCCCCAACTCTAGAAGCTTTTAAATCAAAGTTGAAAACATTCATGTATTCATCAGCCTTTGAATGTTTCTGATGCTGCACCTTCTGCACTGTAACTGCTCAGCCTTTAACTTTAATTTTTTATTTTATTTCTTACATCTAGCACATTGAATTGCTTCTCTGTATGAAATGTGCTATTTAAATAAAGCTGCCTTGTTGTTGGTGAAATATTCTTTTTCTCCATGATAATTTTTATTTGATGATAAAGGAGTTAATATAATATTAACAAATGATTAAGCTGTGAAAAAGAGCTTCAATTGATTGTTTAGTCTTAATAAAATTGTTTGGAATCATTTAAAACCTGTTTTTCTCACATTACTGATGCTACTGTTATCACCATATTGTCTTGACAATGACTCTTCAGTGCTTTTCCTTTTTCCTTTAATGAACAGAAAAACTAGCTGTTACTCGCTTCATATTGAATAGAATGTGTGTTGTAGAAGTGAACACCTAACAGAAAGATCAATATTGAGCTTTCTTCAGAATGCCCCAGGAAAGATGATAAAAATTTACTAAGTGATGCATCTTTATTAATAACTTATCTTCTTTTTTCTGTTTACTTTTGTTACAGAAATTCAATTGACTTATGATGGGTTTGAGCATATATAAGATGCATTAAAAAAAAAGAAGAAAACGACAAAATCTCCTACTAATTTAGTAAATCAAGCCCGACTGCACTGCAAACTAAAGTATTAAGAAACACTTAAATGCTAACAATCATAAATATTTTAAAATCAAAGATTTCTGCAGCTTTCAGGTGTGTTTGTGTGTGTGTGTGTGTGTGTGTGTGTGTGTGTGTGTGCGCGTGTATGTTTGACAGAAGACTGAGGTAACGTCAAGGAGCAAATACATCAGAAATGATCTTAGAAAATCAATCTTTGCTGCCCATCACTCTGGAAAGGGTTATAAAGTCAAAACCATCATTCTGCAGCCAGAAAGATTATTTCCAAGTAGAAATCTGTCAAAACAGTTGCCAATCTTCTTTGGACAGAAAAGGTCAAAGTAAAGATGTTTGCCCCAAAGTACTGAAAGTCATGGACATCAAACAAATACAGTTTACTAGCAAAGGTGCCGTATGATCAAGCACAGGTGTGGAAGGTTGATAGTTTGGGTTTGTTTTGGATCCACATGGATCCCTCTACTCTACAAGTTTTCTACAGGTAAATTTGAGTCCAGCAGCTGAAACGTTCCCCTTGTAATCGGCCAATGATCCAAGGGAATCCAGCAGATCCTTGGCAAAAATTAAGGATCAAATGTGCTGCAAAAGCCTTTTTTAGGGTCCACTCATTGACCTGAAAGCTTTGATATGACGTGCATCAACAAATGACACACAACCTAATGAACTGAGACAAAAATCCACCAACAATGAGAGTCAAACACAATAATGTTTGACCTCATAACAAAAAACAAACAAAAATACATTTAAATCAATTTATTTAGATTTTAAAGCTGAAATTTCGTCAAAACACAAAAAACCCTCTCAAAATTATTTATTTCTCTAAAATGACTAAACCATATTCTGTGCTGAATTCAGCGGTGACACACAAAAGAAAATTCTCCCATGTTACAAACTGAAGAGCTTTCCAAAATATCCCCCCATCTCTTGCCCAATGCATTCTGGGAAGGACTCCAGCCACCCTGCAAGGCTGTTCAGGATAAGCGGTTTAAAAAATAGATGGTTGGATGGAGAAGCACATGCACACTTTATCTGTATTGCTTTGTTTTCTGCAGCTCTCCCACATGACTAATGCAAACAGAGCCAACAGTACGACGGGTCCCAGGTTTACCTTAGTTCTTCTCTCCAGATTAATCAATACCAGTTTTACATCTCCTTCGCTCACAGATAAAAGACAACTCGCGTCTTTTTTTCCCTCCACACTCCAGTCACTCATGCCCTTCTTATCCTTTGATCACTCTAAGCAGTGTAACGCTCTCAGGACACTGATGATTCTGCAGGACGCCCCATGAGGATTTCACACAGCTGCCTCGGAGACGCTGCAGATCTCTTCACCCACACAGAAGCAACAAGCATGTCACACTTTAGCCTCAAACCAGTTCTGGGAGATCCTCATTGCACATGAAGCTGAGCTGCTAGTGAAGCTTTACACTAAAGCGTCTCTAATGACGAGCTCCTACTGCCTATATAGCGTTTACCCCCACTATAGAGATGTCCTTTAATAGGTCAATTAAATCTCTGCAGCTAGGGACTAGAAAGTGTAAAAATATTCAAATTATACCATTTAATTAATAGACTCATTTAGTTTTGTTTGAATTTTGACTGCATAACAACTAAAGTTAATTACTTGTTTTTTGTGTCACACTTAATATGCCCTTTGAATGCATTTATGGATCTTTTTTAATTTAAAGCTGGGGTTCGTAGCATGACGTGATCAAGGAAAGGAAAAGAAGATATAACTTCCACCCCTGCTCCCCCTCCGCTTTCTTGAAGGAGCTGAAAGCCATGCCTCATACCGCGCACATGCAGGGAAAGCGTGAAGAGAGCTAAAATAATAGTCTGATGTAGCGTAAGGTTGGCGCTACGCTAATCACTTAGCTCCAATAAACAAAAAATAAACCCCTCTTTGTTTCCCTCCCTCCTCTTCCACAGTTAGCTTAAAGTTTACAGACTGACATTAATTCAATGCAGGTCGAGTTAGCATTCATGCTAGCACCATACGGTAAACACAGCTTACAACAATTATCTGCACTATTGTTTCTTTTATTTGAGTAAAATTTTGGTGACAGTCCTCTAAAATACAATAAATTAATATTTGCCTGTCCAAAAGAAACTTTGCCAACTCTTCATCAGTTTTGAGCAAATGTGGATCATAAAGCTTCGTCCATCTTTAAAAAGTGTCTCCAATGTATATTATCCTCGCCTGTCATAAGCAACAAACGCACTTTCCTTTGAGAAGAAGGCAGTTGAGGAATCGGTAACTTCGGCACTTGTTTTGGTTGCACCATTGCAACTCCAGCTTCTTCTGGCGTCACGCAGTAGAGCATGCTGGGTACTGGGATGCGTTCTCGCTGATTAACAGCTCCCTCTTGTGGATACGTGACTCTATTGATCAACACTCCAGCCTCACGTTAATGATTTGTTTTGCTGTAGAGGCCAGTGGAGGGACTTAGGGGAAATACAAATGATGAAAGATCACCTACTTTATATCATAGAACAGGGTCAGATAGTCAAATTTAAGCAACTTTAAAGTTACCTCAACTTAAACTGCAATAACATATAAAGAAAAACCTGTGCAGCTGTTCATTAACAACCTATTCATTTTATTTGTCAAGACATTTTTAGACATGAAGTTAGTGTCTTTTAGATATCTGAGGAGTTCATTTTTTAGGTTCCTCCTAACACTGGTGCTGCAAATCATTCACCGCCATAAAGCAGAGCAGCTCATACAATAGCTTATTACAGCTAGAGACATTAAATTAATGACTAGAATATGAAATTGCATGGCATAACTGCAGAGACTTCAACAGCCTTTTCTAGCTCATTTTATTTATGTCATACCACTGAGGCATTATGTTTCGCTGATGTGAACAATACCATGAGACAGTGAACCTTACCAGCTGTAGCACAAAAAGCATGTTTTAAATCACACCTTCATAAAACCTGGGATGTTGGCATTTTTAAGCTTGTAATTTGTGGCGATGTAAAATTCTGTTGTTTGAAACCGGGAAGTTATTTCTCATTTTTTGTTTCTCGTTTATATCAGTGATATACTGCGAGCTCCTGGATAAAAATCTGGCGTTCAGCTAATGACTGGCGGAGAAATATGAACGCAGTTGCTCATAAAAGTCGAGTGAAAAGGAAAGTGAGGCAGGTGAAATTACTTGAAGCCCCACAACAGCTAACATGAGTCAGAGTAATGTACATTTCCACAGCGTGAATTCCATTAGCCAGAGTCATGTAACACTCACCACTCTGCTGCTCTCATTTTCTTTCTTTTTGAACACGTATAATATTTTTATGCATGCCTGGTGTGGCTATTTTTGATTGCCTTAGTTTGGTGAATTATCTCAAAATGTTGCGATGTGTTTTACTTTGATTGATTCACACAATAAAAGCTACCTTAGCTGCACTGAGTGGAGAATTTAGAATATAAAGGCTTCAGTTTAATTCTACTTTAGCCAACATGAAAAGTAAATCAAGCAGCAGACATTAAAGGTGTAATATGGAAGAATGAAGTACGAATGACATCCTGTGGTAAAATGTTGGTACTGCAGCCCATTTTTCTAAACAAAATATTACTTTCTCACTGCCGTTGTGTGATTTTCATGGCTGTTATGGATCACCACCAGAAGATTCTGGGTGACAAGCGAAGACAAGTCATACACAGTAAGTTGAAAAGTAGATAAATACATTGTCATATCTGGTGTTAGCACTCGGGTGTTTTACGTTAGGGAGCACTTGCTACACTAATTATGGTAGTATGCTTCTGGCATTACAGGAAGTGTGGTTGTTTGCCATCTCGTTATTAGCTTGTTGTTATAGTCCTGAACGACTCATTAAAGGAAGTAAAATGCCACGATTGACTCATTATTCACTTAACACATACATTTCACTGTAATATCCAGTTGTTGGTAATTGAAAACGTAGCTTGAGATATTTTTAGAGCCGACTATTTACTTCTAATTCACCGTTAGCATTGTTAGCTCAACGTTAGCATCTAGCCTGCTTCACCCAATAGAGTAAAACAAAAAGATGCCGTGACTTCTTAGGGGTACAAGAAATAACTTCTGGGTCACTCCTGTTTACTGGCTTTGGTTCTTTAAACAACTCTGGAGCTTTTTGTCTGCTGGTTTCGAATTACAAATGCCAGCACTGCAGCGTTAGCTCCACACAGACTTGGCAACCTCACGGGCTCACAGAATGTAAACAGTGACTACATCCCTCTTTAGTTTTTTTTTTTTAAAGAGAAAAACTGACAACCCCCCAGCCGGCTGAGAATAAAATGTTTCAATGTAACCTTCCTTCCAACGTGATTGAGACTTTAGACTGTTGTGGGATTATTTGACTGTAGAATTCTTACAAGTTGCTCCTTTAAGCATTTGAAATGATACGATTCATGTATGAATTAGGTTTTTCTAAAGCTACTTTAAATTTATGAAACTTATTTAGAAATGGAGAATTGTTCTAATGCAACATCTAAAAACATTACTGTGAGTCAGTTTCACAAATTCCTTTTTTTGGGTCTCTGCTTTGTTCATCAGACTGAGCTGTCTTTGTGTTATAAATGTAGATTAGCTCGGTATAAATCCCATAAAGACACACTGCGTAGATTCTGTCACGACACACTCCTGTTTTTAAATACCAACGTCACTGTGGGGGTTTCATGCAGATTGTGTACGTGCACATCTGGCTCCAGGGTGGTTCGGTGTTTAATGCCATCATCTCACAGCAAGAAGGTGGCTGCTTCAACTCCCTTTGATTCCCTCGAGGTTTTCTACCCAATAACACTTTAGTCACAGCAACAAGAATGCCTGAATTATAGAAAATAAATCAATAAAAATTAGCAGAATTGATTTTCCAACTACTTCTCCGGTTGCATTCACCATCCCTCATCCACATCAGACGTATCACACTTTAAGCCCGTATCTCACTAAACTGTGGCTGTTCATGACAAATCTCAAATAACAATTCTGATGGAGTTTCCAAAATGTTTCAAAACCTTTCCTTACACATTGCTGGGTCTAGGCCTCATTTGAGATCATTCTAAACCCTTCACAATTTAGCTTCTGTGAGTCATGAATTGTAAAAAATTGACACATCTAAGAGGTTTTGTAAATGCTTTGAGACATAAAATTATACACAACACGTAGAAACGTTGCAGTGCATGCTAAAGTGTCATACACTGTAAAATCTGTCTAGTTACCCTCACTTAGATGAAGCATGCAAACTGATTGCATTGAAATAATAAGTACATGGGATTAGGTAATAATCTGTTGGCATCACTAATGCACGCTGTTTTTTCCTCTATTCCTCTTTTAAACTACTTTAATTCTGCTTTTCCTTTATTACTTTTGCTTTTTACCTTTTAAACTGTTTAATTTTCCTCATTTCAGCAAATCTAACATTTTAATAACAATTTCAAACACTTCAGCTCAGTTCCAACTTTTACAGCAAGCTTTAACAAACCTAATTAAACATTTATAGATGTTTTTGCTTTTAACTTAGCTTTTACAATGTTCAGCTACCTGTTTTTGGTCATATTTAAAGCAGTTTTTTTCTACTGGTTAAACTTCAAATTTAAAGAATTTTTGACAATATAGCAGTTATTTAATCTGTTCAGTTTTTAAACATCGACTTTTCTTCAACTTTTTAAGCTCTGTCACTATGTATCAATAGTTGTTTTTGCTAAAATTTCAAATACATTCTAATAATTTTGACATTTAAACTCGGTTTAAGCTTCAGCGAGCATTTTCAGCAATCGGCATTCAAACAGCATTTCTGCAATTTATCCAGTTGTATGCTGGTGAATGTTCTCACTACAGTTTATAAACTTGACTCTCCCATATTTCAGTCAGAACTGACAAAACTCCTCGGATGAGAAGCGAAACGTCTTCAATAGACAAAAGAAGTCCAGTTGCCTTCATTGGAATCCCTTTGAATTTATCTAGTTCCAAATGTTTTCATTACTCCTATGTGTATCTTGCTATCAGCAAATGAAACAAAATATCATCAAATACCATAAAACCAATATGATTTATTAAAAAATCGTGATATGAAAATGTTGCCCTACTCCGTACGCATTAGTGACTACAACACATAATTACCTACTCCCGTGTACGATCGGTTTGAATACTTTTTTCAAGTAAGGATAACTTATCAGAGTCTACAGTGTACGTACCAACTCAGTGTGATTCCAGGTGAAAATGTGAATATTTTCTCACAATTATTTCCCTCTAACAACTGCAGCTCACTAAGAATCTGGCTCAAGTGTTGCACATTACTGTCTTCTCACTTTAAGGTATAATCAGCAGTTTTCTTTGTAATATGGAAGCTGAAGTTTAGAACGAACGGCACAAAATTAAAACTTTGTGCTTTATTGCAAATTCCCTGTTAGGTGTTCAGTCATTTATCTTTTTAAATTGGCCCTTTTTATTCTACATCTTAAGGTGGTATTCTTCTAAGTGGGACACCAGAGGCTTATGGATTTCAACTCCCACCTTCAGTCCCTCAAGATTTTCCACAACAGTATGATGTTAGCGTTATCACCCACGATTTTACGTTTGTGCGTTTACCTTCTGGTCTTTGTGATCTACGTTTTACCTTTTACAGCAGCCAGGTTTTTGTTTTAAATTGTTCCAAGTAATCACATTACTGCATTTAGCTCTGAATCGGCCTCATTACATTCACCAATTCAAATAGATTTTGTTGTTGATTTTTTGTTTGTTTGTTTTATGATTCCGGCTCTAACAGTGGGAATAGAAGTTGGGATAATCTGGATTCTATCTGGGAGGTGAAATCTGCCTGTAATGATGAAGCCCTCTGAGTATTCTGCTCCTATCTCGGCTTCAGGCTGGTGTCTTATCTGTATTACTGTGACACCATTCAGCAAACGTCTCTGTTAATAAACATTTTTTTTTGTAGCAGGACATTTCCAGTAACAGTGCCAGTGCTGTAGTTATTAATTATTCATCATGATAGTGCGAAGACATCAGGGAAAGATATTTCTATTAAGCAATGTCCTGGGGTTATTCTCTTAGAGATTCAGCTGATATTTCAGTTTTCATGTGTTATATGCATTGATGGATAAAAATTAGGTTTTCTCAGGTTTATTTTAATCACATAAAAGGCTAAAATGAAAAGATTATTTTTTATTATAGACATTTTGATGAAAATACTGAAAATACTTCTTTTATTAAAACACAAATCACTACTTAGGCATTCTGATGTTATACAAATTATTTTAAAGCATCAAACACGGGTGAAGATGCCTTTTTCTCTGCCTCAGAGTGAAGCGACGTTGTTTTGCACTCGTCCCCTCAAGGTGCATCTATTTCCTCATATAACGCCCGCGGCCCTGACAGAACAGTCAGTGCCGCTCTGAGGAAAGATGGAGGCTCTCAGAACAACCCAAACTCTTGTGAGGGAGTCACGCGGTAAAGGGGATTTTTTTTTTATATAAAACATATAAAAATAATTCCCAAGGTTGTTTGAATAAGAGTAAATTGTGTCACACAATAGCTGCATTTTCCTGTGCAAAATCCGATCATTATTTGGATTAGAATATGACTGTGCACATGGACCCTGGAAAAATTAATCTGATTATGTCAAGTGTTTACATTCGTCATGCGTTCGATTGGAACAAATCATTTTGTCACGCGCAGAATGATCCAATATACCGAAAAAAGCTGTAGAAGAAGAAGTAGCGGACTTCCGCTGTAAACAAACATGGCTGCCTGCATGTCAAAATGGAGCAGTATGATGCTCTTTAGAGCGTGGTTTTATTTTTAGTTCTTTAAGCACATCTAGCAACACATCTGTGTCCGAAACAGACCAGGTTTCTTTCACGCCCGCGTTGCTTTCATCCAACTTCCGTAGACAGCGACGTGACATGCGTATATTCAATTCAATTCAGTTTATTTATATAGCGCCAAATCACGACAAGAGTCGTCTCAAGGCTCTTCACAAAGTAAACATTCCAATACAGTTCAGTTCATTAAGCCAATCAGTAAAAAAGTTTCCTATATAAGGAACCCAGCAGATTGCATCAAGAGACTGACTGTGTGTTGATACAATCCTCATACTAAGCAAGCATGTAGCGACAGTGGGAAGGAAAACTCCCTTTTAACAGGAAGAATCCTCCAGAGGATCCTGGCTCAGTATGAGCAGCCATCCGCTACGGCTCACTGGGGACTGAGAAGATAGAGCAGGCACACGCACTCCCCACACCCACCTGTATAACACAACTTACATGCGCAGTTATGACCCACAATCGGAATAAGTGTTTACATACACCATGATTGGATTAACAATCGGCATAACCCAGCCATCTCAATCGGAACGAAAAGTTGCTCCGATTGAATTTAATCGGGTCAGAGTATTCCGAATGGCTTGTTTACATGACGCATTTTTATTCCGATCAGGCTTTTATTCCGATTAAACACAGCTAGTGTTATCGTCTCATGTTGCTCTAGACATAAGGATGCACATTCAGTTTTTTCATATCATGCAGGAAAATATTGCGATAATTGGCCTTACAGGACATGGATCCTTCTGCAGTGTTGACTCCATGCAAACATCATGTTGATGCTGATTTGATGAACTGAGCAGCTCCAGTCAGGACGCTGTTGAACTACATTTTTAAAAACGTTTACTTTAAAGCCTAATTATACAGTAAGACTTGCATCTTTTAAATTTAGTCAACAGGATTTATCATGATGAACACCCTCTGCTTCTCGGTCATTGTTAGAGAAGCAGCAAATCTTTCATGACCATTATTTGTGTGTGTGTGTGCGCGCGCGTGTGTGTGTGTGTGTGTGTGTGTCTTTTCTCAATGCCAGAGAACACTGGCTCAGATCAAAGCAGGTCAAAAATGCTGCTCCTATTATTTTCTGTCACAACGCCCCAGCACACGCGGCCGCCCGCCGATGCTCCACAGCGCGCCGCTCAGCAATACCTCTCGACCCTGTCCTATTTTCAATGTCGCCATTCAGAAAAAGAAAATAAAAAACTAAGTAAATTTATTATATCTGGTTCCAGGCTTCCTGAACTGTTTCATATGTCTGTGTCATTTTCTAACATTGAGTACATTAAATAGTTCCAAGCCTAAAATCGTGAAATCAGGTATTCTTTTGGTGGTTCTGAGATTAAGAAATTAGTTTGTTTTCTGATTTGTGATGGTTCTGTGTCACTCTGACATGCTCGATGTTCCTCCCACAGATTAATGGAGCTGGTGTGTTCTTTGTTGTTTTGTGTCATTCATTCTTTGAGGCTTTGGATATTGACAAAACCATTTTCCTGCAGTTCTGCTGTGTTTGGGGTCATCGTCCCGTTTCATGATCCAGTTTCAGCCAAACTTCAGCAAACAGACAGATGGCTCACATTTGACTCAAGTTCAATAGGATAATAGGTGTTTGTATACAGGGCCGTACATGACATTAACTTTATGTTTTAATATGTAAATCACTGTAAAAATGAACGAGATCATTTGCTTTTTATCAGAACTGAATGTCGTTCTATCTAATAGATGTTTGAATCATAATGAAATATGCAAAGTGGTTGTTCTGTCAACAACTATTAAAGGTTTGGCACCGAGCCTCATTCATTATGCAACCCTTCACTTCTTATGGCGGTAAACAAACATGACTCAGCATCAAGACAAAGCAGCAGATAAGCAGAAAAGCAAACAATGAGTTTCAATGGTGAATGTAAAGCTTCTTCACTGTTTGTAGGTGGGAACCGCTGTCAAAACACTCTGACTATGAGCCAAATGTGTTGGCGCTCCAAAGGCGATTTTTGGGTTTCTTTTGTCTGAGCCAGTTAAAAGTTTAAATAAAGAACAGTGAAAAAGCTTATTTCTCAACAAGAGAACGTCTTACTTGTGCACTTTTTGAGTCCGGACCCTTTCTTCACGGCGTGACGGCTGAGTTTGCAGCTGAAGTTGTTCTCCCAGAACTCAGCAAACCAGATATTCCTTCTGTTGTTCTCCAGCGTTCGGCTGATGAAGTAACGATCAAACCCTGAGCACATCAATAGGTTCGCTGTCACTTGTACAGCCTGGTGTAAACAGTGTCGGTACGATCAAACAACTTGAGTCATACAAGCGTGATGATAGGACCTTCTGTTGCATACTTTATCATTTCTGTAAATAAAAAATTATATTGAAATTCAGTTTTTACAAATTTGATGATCCATCGATCTCTTCTCTCTTTGAGACCTAAACTCTGCCTTGGCTCAAGCTGAGAGCATCTTTCATTTAAACATGTTCAGGGTTGTGAAAAGACAAGGACACCTGACGCCCGCTCCGTGCTCGTTTCTGTACCTTTGATGGTCTGGCGTTTGGGTAAGATGGTGACTGCTCCCTCTGCCATCTCCTCCTGCTGCACAACTGGAGAGATCTTTGAGCCCCAGCTGTCTGAGCCCACCCAGATAAAATGGCCAGTCTGGTTTGCCTTTTTTGCTGCCTGGAGTAGACGCCTGCGAAGGTGAGAAAACAGATGTTGCCAAGGATAAGGTCAGCATCCCAACCAGCTTACTTTGGTTTTGTTTTGCAGAGGTCTGGCAGACAGACAGAGACGCCCGTGTCTCCACACACACGCTTGTTGTCTGCTGTGGTCCTAATTTTCTTATCTTCAGAAACATGTTACTTTGTCCGCCTGTTTTCAGGTTTTACCTGATATCGTCTTCGTTGGCAAAAAGTATGACGACTCTTGCGTTTGGATTTTCTCGGAGTCTCCGTATGACCTTGTCAAACTCTCCCTGTTTTGGCTCCCGGGGAATTTTAACCGACTGTGAGATGCACACGCCACCTGCAACGAGAACATTTGAGAGGCTGTTAAAGACTCGAAAGAACGTGTCAGAATAAAGACAGAACTGTAAACAAGAGGTGTTGAGAGAAATAAACTATGTTGCCTTTAGAATGTCAAAAGTGTGGAACATTGAAAATACATTTTAATTTTTATTTCTGATTATAATCGGTCACTCTGAGTTTTTCATGCAGGCTGAACATGTAAATAGTCTCCTCCACCTATCTCCTGCATTAGCTTCTGATAGAAAATAGACTCTAGGTGAAACTCTAGGATTAGAAAATCCTGACAGATCTACGTCACACTGTCACTGAACATTCATGGACTCACCCATCTTGACTCACGACGGGGAAGGCTGTTGTTGGTTTAGCGTCCAGGAAACAGCAGAGAACGTCTGGGCTAGTAGAAGCTAACCGTTAGCATTAGCAACTCTACCCTACAGCAGAACCCCTCCAGGCTTGTGTTATTGGTGGAGATAAAACGTCAACGTTGCAAGTCAGTGGTAGAGTCGTGTTGCTGTTATCCAATCCGAGGCGAGATGTCCAAAGATCAGGAAATAAGACTCCAACTCTTGCCGTGTTAAGCTAGTTCCTGAAACGGGAGCACTGGTGCTTTTTTTCCCCAGAGAATGACTTACAAGGCATTCATTCCTACTACTACTACTAGAGACCATTGCAAATGCATTGATTAAGCGAGTGTCCCACACCTTTAAAGTGAGATTTTTTTTCACAGGATTTTAATGATTTGTTCTTAACGTACAATTAAAAGATTTTATCAATATGGAAAACAATTTTTTTCCACGCTTGTAGGTTGTTCACCTAAAACGCCAACAGGAGCATTGTTTTTCAGGCTTCCGTTCTAACTTAAGCCAGTTTTTCAGTGGGCTGCAACCATCAGCAACAAAGTGTTAGTTTAGAAAGATAAAATTCTCAAAGGTATCAATTTCTTTGCAGTCACAGGGTCGCACTCTGTAACTGGAATTTTAAAAATTAGAGTTTGTTGGATATCTGAAACTAGTTTCAACTGATCATCCATAGGTTAGTGAGTGGGTGAAATGTGAGAAATTCTAGAGTGCATGGGACCAAACTGTGAACAAAATTAGGATAAAAAGATGCAAAATATCCACAAAGAGCAAAGGTGACATATTGCATGTGTGAATGTTGTGATCTTTTACAGCAGCAGTAGGATAAAGCTGTTACCTCTGGTGGTGATTTGCAGCAAAGTGCTAAAAAAACATTCTGTGATTTAAAATTCGAAAAGTTATATTTGCACAGTATAAGAAAAGGTCAAAAGACTAAATTACAAAAAAGTAAATGCTTAAAGTTTAACTTCACTCATATTTTAGTACATTTGCAGTGGTCTCTAGTAGGAATGAATGCCTTGTAAGTCGTTCTCTGGGGGGAAAGCGCATTTTTGAGGATGTAGAAGTCAGTTGAAGGAGCAAGTAGCTTCAGACGACAGGATTTGGAGTCTTATTTCCTGATTCTGTCATCTCTCCTCTGATTGGCACAAGCCTGGAGGAGTTCTGCTGTGTGGTGGAGTTGCTAATGCTAACGGTTAGCTTCTACTAGCCGAGACGTTCTCTGCTGTTTCCTGGACGCTAGACCAACAACAGCCTTCCCCGTCGTGAGTCAAGATGGGTGAGTCCATGAATGTTAAGTGACAGTGTGACGTAGATCTGTCAGGATTTTCTAATCCTAGAGTTTCACCTAATGCAGGAGGTAGGTGGAGGAGACTATTTTCATGTTCAGCCTGCATGAAAAACTCAGAGTGACCCATTAGAATCAGACATAATCATTAAAAAATGTTTTTTAGTGAGGTTGACCTTTAAAAACAACTATTTAAGCTCTTTTCCATTCATTACTATAATTATGGTAGAGATGGTTATTTACAGTGTTTCAATTTTTTCTCAAAAGCAGTTACAGGATATTAGCAGCATGGTGGGAAAGAATAAAAAACCAAGTGTGTATTACATTTGTCACACTTGGCTAAGTCTTGTATTAATGCATCACCTACATACACAACCTAATGCAAATAAACAAAAAAAAAAAAAGAGTGAAGTTGGTGACTGTTTCGGTGCAAATTGTGTTTCACTGCTTGGACTTCTGTCCTAATATAACTTAACATTCTGACACGTATCATAACTTGCAGGCATTTAAAATTTGCAACAATCTAGTGAAAAGTCCAAGTGTCATAAAGAATGCTGGCTAAGAAGATTCAAGAAGACTTTTCCTCATCGTTTTCCAATCCTTTCTGATGAAACAGCACAAGATCAAACTGAGAAAAACAAGATGGTGCCAAACAAACACACGCCAAAGCTGTTATGGTTTTCATGGTGTGAGGATGAGTTTAGCTGGTTTGATCACTGCACAGGGATGATGTTGTTTATCATTTCCTTTGTTGCTTCAGAGCTGTGGTGCCTGTTTTAAACCAGCTAGGATGCTCTCTACTGAGAACATTTCTAAAGACTCACCTCAGGGCTTTAGCCGTCTTTTTTTTTGTTTTTTACTTTCTTGCAGTTTTTTTTAAATAAACCAAAGTGCTGATGTGTGATAATCATGACAGGTGCTTTTTAATATTGATACACAGGAACAAAAGCTGTTCGCCCACTTTACATCAGCTCCATTGATGTAGACGCCAATGAGCATCTTTGTTCTCTTTCTTCTAAAACCCACCTTCGGCTTCTGATTTTGCTGAATCTGAGCAGCAGATTTCCTGCACTGAACCATGATGAAAATGAATTTTTCATCTACGTGTCTAATCTGGATAACAGTAGTTGTGTCACCTGCAAACTTCACAGCACATTTCTCTCCATGTCTGGGTGCAGCATGCAAAAAAAGCTCGAACACACGTCCTTAATCTGAATTCTGTTTGAGGATTTCCAGCAGATGTTCTCCAGAGTCTTATCAAAATTCATGGTGAATGTTTTTCTTTTTTTCTGCACAAATGAGTAAATGTGTAACAGATGTTCCTTTTGTTTTTTGTAAAATAAAAAAATGTTATTAAAACTGAACAAAGTCACAAAGAAGTACGACAGCAGGGCACCTACATCCATGACAACAAAGTGTTTCACCATTTCTGGTTCAGGTTTTCTTATTACATCAAAAGAAAAAGATTCCAGCTCTGTGCTCAAACTGGGTTTGCAGAACTTGTGTGGGAGGTTTACTCTTTTAGAAAAATCACACAAAAGCATGAAGATGTTTTATCTCATCTTGAAATTTCAGGCCTGATCTCACATCAACAATCAGAAAACACTTTAAATTAAGTTACATCTATGGCTTTACTATTTACAGAAAGAGTTTAAGAATTTTTTTAAAGCTCTCATTCACTAACTCATTAACTGCCAGTCGTTTTCTGATCAGAAAGCCCCTGACTGCCAGTGTTTTTGAGCGTTTTTACTGTTTTTTGAAGAGTCACAGAACATTGTGCTCTATGATCATGTAAACGCCAAAACTACCAAAAGAAAGAGTAGACTCACTTCTTACATCAGGAAGAATCGCCGTATTTCTAGTGTTATCCGTTCTTTCACGATCTTGTCGAAGCGTGAGCTGCAGAAGCTTTTCCGGTTGGCGCATCGTTTTTTTACACAGCAACTAAAGTCGTCAATGGCAGTGAATGAGTTAAATCTGCAGTGGTCTCTAAATGAATGCCTTGTGAGTCGTTCTCTGTGGGGGAAAAGCTCTGGTGCTCCTGTTTCAGGAAGTAGAAGTTAGCTGGAGGAGAGGAGAGGAGAGGAGAAGACGGCTCATTATTATTTATATTTGGACATCTCTCCTCTGATTGGCTAACAGCAACACGACTCTACCACTGACTCTGCTTGCTCTGCAACGTTGATGTTTTATCTCCACAAATAACACAAGCCTGGAGGAGTTCTGCTGTGTGGTGGAGTTGCTAATGCTAACGGTTAGCTTCTATTAGCCAAGGCGTTCTCTGCTACAGCCTTCTCCGTCAGGAGCCAAGATAGGTAAGTCCATGAATGCTAATTTATTGTGTGACGTAGATTTGTGTGGCTTTAATAATCCAAGCGTTCCTCCGGTTATTTTCTATCGCCGGCTAATGCGGGATATAGAGGTAGAACATTATTTTTGCGTTCGGCCTGCATGTGAAACTCAGCTAGTCCGGTTTTAATTAAAAAATAACAAGTGAAAAACTCTTTCTCAGTGAACTTTGTCTTTAATGTTTTCTCAGGGTTGGGAACATGTTTGACATTGGCGCCAGATCAATGGAGCAAGTGGAGCCGTTACCACTCTTATTCTTTATTAAACGGGGGAGCAAAACCACAAGTTTAGGCTTAAAAACAAACAAGCACCAAATAAACACATAGCAATCAGTCTACTTAATGCTAAGTTTTACGACACCACCCTCTCACACTTTGTGGTTCAGTCCAATCCAGTTTGGGCAGTTTTTTCTCCTAGCTGCTAAAAAAGAGCCACACCTCCTTTTGACTTTAATTCAAACTGAATAGAGTAAAAAATTTGTGTCCGATGCAAATGAAGGCAACTGGACTTCTTTGGTTAACCAAAGAAGTCCAGTTGCCTTCATTTGAACCCCTTGGATTACCATGACCTGGATGACTGAGAACCTTCACCAGCATATGTGTCCGATGCGTTTTCATGGGTTCTACCCACAACATAATAAAAACTGGAACAGAGACATTTGAAATGTGTGCTGGTAAAAATACTTCAATTTTTACACATGTGAACAACAGAACCTGACAATAATTATTTGGAAAAAAGCAGAAAATGAACCCAGTTTTAGGAGGTTTGCATTTAGCTGAGATTAGTATAAAATATTAAAAAGCCACTGCAGAAACAGGGTGATGCTCTGTGCATCAGTCAGAGCTAATCCACTAGCTCAGTTGCTTTATGACAATAAAGGCTTGTGTTCATTATAACAGTGACATAGGCGTGATTAATTAGATTTGTATCTACCTGCTCTGATTTATAATTTAATCAAGCAAATGATGTAGAGACTTAAATATGAGAATATCCTGTGTCTGAAAGAAGATGAACCCAAAGATGGACAGAAGGAATTAGTCACCCCTATCAGGATGTTGCACCCATTCATGGTAAAGAGGAGAAAGCTAAAGTTAAACTAAGAAAGAAGCAAAGTATCCGATCGTCCATTTGCATCTTGGTTCCCACCTTTAGTGATGAAATTCAGGTCATGACTGAGATCTGATTAGAATGCGTTCCAGTGGCTTTCGAGGTTTTTCAGGCCCGTTCTATTGGGAGGAGACCTCAAAGCAGACCCAATATTTCCTGGTGGAGTTACAAATGCTTTCTGTCCTGAAAATGCCTCGGGATCCCCCAGGAGGAGCTGGAGAGTGTGGCTGGGGAGAGAAATGTTTGTGTTTCCCTCCTTAACCTGTCCTCACTGCAACCCAAACCTGGCAGAACAGGACGTGGATGGATGGATGGATGGATGTCACTTTTTTACCAAAGGTTGCTGGACAAAACATCTGTATATAACCACATCCTTTGACTTTTTAGGGTCATTAAATGAACGTGCGGATGTTTATATATAAGCTGCAATGGCAAATCTACAAAACAAGCTAGTTTTTAAACACCCTCACCACCAGATACCTCAACGCAAATTGCCAGAGGAAACAAGAAAGCACTAAACACCAGTCGCCATTTTCTAGGTCCAAACGTCTTTTGTTGTCCGTGACTTCAAATGGTGTTTTTCTTTTTGTGACTCTGGTAGTTAAAGTTGAAGTGGTAGCAGCCGGCTGTTTCTCCTTCTCTGATATTATTGAGCGGAGATCCTCTCGTGTAATGAGTGGAGGACCCAGGGAAGTGCAGCAGTTCGGTTAAGGCCGACAACCGGATGGTCCAGTCATTGGTTTCAGACCGAGCTGTGTTATTGGCTGAGGTTTTGTTTTGTTCATTTTTTTCTTACCTTCACAATATATTTATAGCTATACTATGTTTAGTATTTTAGAGGCATGAAAAAATGTTTTAAGCTAGATTGTTTTGCAGATTTGCCGTTGTAGCTTTAAATCTCTAAAAATCACACTTAAAAGGCTTCTTGCTCTGGATCATGAAGTGCGTTTCCATTATCGGAACTTTGGGGTAAATTTATATGAACTTCCCGACATGTGCGTGTCTCCACTTCACCGAACCAGCTGAACGGCCGTTTTCTGGGCCATTTTCAAGAAGTACCTGATCAGGGGTAGGTACTCTGAATGGCCCGGTGGAGTCGCTGAGCGGAACTTTAGGTTAGCTCATGTTGATTTGTTTTAGGAAATGACATCAGCAGACGTCCAAAACGACCGTCTGGCACTAGTAAAATTAGAAGAGTTGCTGGTGAAGCAGAATGGAAGCGAAAGAAAATAAGCACTAAAAATTAAACCCCCCCTGACACCGGAAAACACAGTAGAATTCCCCCACACTGACTTCACTCACAGGGCTTTGTTGTCTCTCAGAGCGCCGTAAAAAACGGAGCTTGTTCCGGTCATTGAATGCCACATTTTCCGTCACACAGCTGCTCTCATCCTCTGAATGGATTAAATTACGATATCCTTCGATGGATTGAAACGTGACTGCTTCGGCAGTGACATCACTCACTGCCGAAGCAGTCACGATATGCTGAAGTCTGTGCAAAATCCTGAAAGAGCTGAATTTGAGTGGAGACACAACAGCTGAGGGGACCGGGACATCGTATCTCCTGGTCTGAAGTTCCTGCAATGGAAACACACCTATTCATTCATTTGTTGCATCCTGCTGCAGCGGATGCTCGCACAACTTGACCGCGGCCTTGAGAGCATTTTATCACTTGGGCCATGTGCTCGTGCTGACCCACTTGTCCTGTTGACTCAAACGGGGCTCCATTATCAGCCATTTTGGATGTTTACTTAAATGGATGGGATTTAGATAAGTGAGAATCATTCAAAGCACGCATCTCTCTGCAGTTTCTCACACGCCACAGCAGATGGCTGCCCTCATGTTATCTGAGCAGTGTCCTCCCAAAAATTAATGGAAACTAATGGTGACAAATACCTGCAGCAGCGTCAGGCCAGCCAGAGCCGTGTATTCTGTCTGTGTCAGAACGGGTGAGCCGCTTTATCTCTGTCTTCTGTGGGGCTTTTAGATAAACACAAACATGCACAATCGAGCGACTCTGAGATAACGATAAAACTACGTACAAGATGTCACCGGAACTTCAGGATATCAGCAACCACTGCATCTTATTTACTATATGTGTGACTTGTGGAAACATCATTAGAATCTGGATGTAATAATGTATGACATAAGACATTTCTGCTTTTAAACACATGCATGCTTTCACAGCTGATTCTATCGGTTATTTAGGTTGTCTAGCAGTTTATTATCAGATTAACACTTCAGAGAGTAAATTCACACCAAGTGGACGTTGCATTGTAGGTTTATAATTCATAGCTTCTGCATTATGACAAAGTAGAGCTCATTTTTCTTCTTTGTGGCCTCTCCTCTGTGCTTACTGCATCCCCCCGTTCTCCCAAACTCTAATAAAGCCCAGCAATCAAAGCCGATATTGTAATAGTATAATTAAGTCTTTCAAACACCAGGCAGCTCAAATGACTTTGGTTCTGTTTGCTTGTTAAGTTTAATGACTTGTGTCTCCTCTGGAATCTTTTTGGTGAAGACTTTTTGTCTCCACTTCAGGGCCTCTTGGTTAAAACTGCTGCTGCTTCACACGCATGATGAAAATATTTTTGTGACTTTTGCAACATGAAATGCCAAATTTAGAGAAAAATGTAGGAGATAAATAAAAGAAAACAACCTGTTGCAAAAGCAGGGAATTTTGTGAGGAATAACAAATGTACAGCTCAGCCAGTTTTTAGATGAAATGCTCTGATGTCATTTCAAAAAGTCAAATTTGAGAGTGACGAGTCAAGTCTGAGATCTTAGAGGGGCAAATTAAGTTGCAGGTCATCGAGGGGCGTGTCCAATCAGAAACACCCAGACTTCATCTATTACTCACGTCTGGTAGTCATATTATATCCATACTGGCCTTAAAGGTGTCCTAGGATGCAGTTAATCAACAATCTAAAACAGAGCTTTGAGCCTCCAAAAAGCATAAGAAAATTTTTTTGGCTTTCATCTGTCCCAGGAGCCCTGATACAGGCCATTCTAAACCCCCTTACTCAGGCCTTCAGTGAAAAGAGCTGTTTGCCCCTCCCACTCGGCCAGGACATGCTGATTGGTTGGTTTCCCCAGAAGGCCTCAGACACATGCAGGTTTGAGGAGGCGTGGCTCCCCCTTATGACGTGTTAAGGAAGGTTTTCTCAGAACAGGAGGTTTTCTCTCGCCTTTTTCAACTTTCTAATTTACATAAAAAGTAGGTCACACACAGCTTTGACTTCTTGGCATGCTACTGTTGACCACCCAAGCTGTCTTAGTCAACAACAACAAGGAAAATGTTGGTTTACATTGTAGGTCCCCTTTGAATACTGGTTTAATTCTAACCACCCTCTTAGCCTGGCACCTCTTTATCTGTCAGAATTTCTCCATCATCAGAGCTCTGAGATCCACAGAGCAGCTACATTTAGACATTCCCAAATCCAGGCTCAGGACCAGAGGTGACAGAACATTTTTAGCAATGGCCTCAGTGGAACAGACACAACCCATCGATCACTTTAAACCAGTTCTCAAGACCCATTTATTTTCACTGGCCTCAGATCTGCTAAAGGAGGACATCTTGGCTTTGTTGTGCAGATTTATTTTATGCCTTTTTTTAGTTCATTTGCATTGGTTTGAATTGATTATTGATTGTTTATTTTCCAAATTTCACTGACCTTTGGTCAAAGAAAACTGTTTCAGATTTGCTACAGAAATAAATTCGGACTTAATTTTGACAAAATAAATTATATTGATGTTTCAACGATAACATGAATCTGAATTAAGCCGACTCTCATCCCAGCTGCTTCACACTCGGCTGAGAACCACTCCGGCGAAAGCTGCAGATCACGGTTTGATGAGGCCAACAAGACCACATCATCTGCAAAAAGCACAAAACTTAAAAAACTAAAATAAAACAGCAGCAGAGATCTCTTGCTTCACAGTTTTATTTTTTAAAAAGCTTTTTTAATTCCACAGCTGCAGCCCTGCCGCTCTGTGCTCTGATCTGAATACATTATCTGCTGACCTCTGTCAGTAAGTTAAGTTAATCCATGAGAAAAACAGACATAAGTTCTCACGGTGAATATAAATAGTCCTAAATTACTTGTAATGATCAGTTATTGCTGGATAATTGAGGACTGAAAAAAAGAGAAAAAGGATTTGATGGAGGTCAGGACAGACGTGTGATACAGCACTTGTGAGGGCGACGTTTAAAAAGAAAAATCTAAACTGTTCAGATTAGAACGTTCCCAGGATCTGTGTCGTGGTTTTATAAATGAAAGATGAAAAGCAGAGAAGTCACTAAAGCTCTAGGTGAGTTTAAAAACAGAGATGAACAGAAACACATTTAGATGCTGGAAATATCTGTAATGATTTGGTTTTCCTGCTTTATTTACAGCAAAAAGACAAATCTGTTGGTTTGCTTTGAACTGCAGGTTCTTTCTGTAAATAAATTAGATTTAAAACAATCTCTTTGCAAATTACTCTTCATTCCTGCCAAGTCTACCTTTCTGTGTGGGTCTGAGACACCAGAGGAAACTATCTAACACATTTCTCCAGTCCAGGTCCTAGCAGCGTGGCTTGTTGTTCACTATAATGTGTTACAACGTGTCTGTTCTCAGTTCATGTTCAATTAAACCCATGAAATACAAAAGTATTAGGCCTGAAAACACAATTTGTTGTTTTTTCTGCACTAGCGAGTTTCCTAATTGTACATCTTTTTCTCCATTATTAGTTCACCACTCATGTCTTATTGTGTGTTGAATGTGCTGAGCCACTCAAGTAAATAATTAACATGTGGCACATGCCATCTTGGTTTCTCTTTTTGCTTCTTTTTCTACGAGGGTTACTTTTTTGGTGCATTTTAAAGCTGTGTT
The DNA here is from genome assembly GCA_006937985.1 of Aphyosemion australe. Taxonomy (NCBI): domain Eukaryota; kingdom Metazoa; phylum Chordata; class Actinopteri; order Cyprinodontiformes; family Nothobranchiidae; genus Aphyosemion; species Aphyosemion australe. The sequence goes on from SSNS01000041.1 coordinate 1,328,997, forward strand.
ATCTAACTTGTACAGTAAATGTTCTGTTAAAGCAACACTAAAGACTTAACATTTTATGCTATTGCTTTCAAACTGGTTTCGGTGCTTCTTCAGCCATACACATGAGCAACTTCCCATGGGACATATGCTGGTGAAGGTTCTCAGTCATCCAGGTCATGGTAATCCAAAGGGGTTAAAATGAAGGCAAATTCACTTCTCATCCGAGGAGCTTTGTCAATTCTGACTGGAATATGGGAGGGTCAAGCTTATAAACGCTGTCTGTTGTGGCTGAACGAGCAGAAACTGCCTATAAATACCTCTCCTCCCTACCTCCTGATGAGTCATCGGGGTCGGTAGCCTCTATTGTGAGTGAATCGTTGCATTGATCAGATGCAGGAGGGTGTGACTTAGACATGGGACAGCACTCTGCTGAGCAGAAACAGCACTTAACAGTTCTGTGGTTCATGTATGAAGACTAGTGGGAGGTTTCTACTTGCCTTACGGCTGTTAGCTGTTTACTGTGCCAGTAGCTAATATGAAGGCTAGCAGTTAGCTTTTTCATTTCGCCAACCATCAATAAAAAGCACAAGAAGACTTTTGCTTTTGTGTTGACATCATGGGAGTAAAAGTAAGAGAGATATGACTTTGGAGGAAAAACAAAAATCTAAAACCAGAGTGAACATCAGCGTGGTCTACAATCGTTCAAGGGAGCTAAAGGAGGCTACAAAATCAGACTAATGGTGACCTGGCATTGTTGCTACTGGATGTTTAAGTAATAATATTTTTTTGTTGAAAATTGCAGATCTTTTTATTTTGTGGCTTATATAGTGTTCGTTGGCTTGTGTTAGCTTTAGCTTGTTAGCACGTGCTACAGCAGGCTGCGGCAGGGTTGTTTACGACAGCTGTAAGTTCGCTTTCAACCTGTAGGAGGGAGAAGTAGGAAACTTATTAATTGTTGCTTTAAAAGCCTTACTATGCAACTTTTTCATATTTTTAAATCATGTTCCTGAGCCAGTTTGTGCTAAAATGACCCTTTACAGGGTTAATGAAATGTTACTCAGACCCCAATGCCCTCTGTGGCCAGAATACCGCACTTGCAACTTCAGAGTGGCGGTCCGGTCCCTGTTGGACTTAGTAATTCAATTCAATTCAATTCAGTTTATTTATATAGCGCCAGATCACGACAAGAGTCGTCTCAAGGCACTTCACAAAGTAAACATTCCAATACAGTTCAGTTCATAAGCCAATCAGTAAAAAAGTTTCCTATATAAGGGACCCAGCAGATTGCATCAAGACACTGACTAGTGTCATTGTGTTGGTACAATCCTCATACTAAGCAAGCATTTAGCGACAGTGGGAAGGAAAACTCCCTTTTAACAGGAAGAAACCTCCAGAGGATCCTGGCTCAGTATGAGCAGCCATCCGCTACGGCTCACTGGGGGTTGAGAAGACAGAGCAGGCACAGGCACACCCCGCACCCACACACACACACACACACACACACACACACACACACCACATATATCAAGTAGTGTTTCTATGGCTACACTGTGATTTCTTAGTAGAAGTTCTATTTAGTAAGAGAAACTTTATTGTCTTTATCTGAGTGAATCTATAATTAATTCAATAGGTGAACTAATAGTAGCACATTCTATGTTAAAGAAAGTAAGATGTAATATCAGGAGAGGGAGAATGTTAGGTAAATGTTAGTAAAGTGGAGCTGACATGCCTGGTGCTGCAGTCTGCTTCCAGCATGTTTCCTGCATGTTTTAGATCATGAACACAGCTGATGTGTTTGATTTAGTGATGAACCGCTCCTGTAGACACTAATGAAGGCTGAGGAGACATTTCAGCTGTTAGATTAAGGTGTTAAAAAGACCAACGCACAGCCAGGAGATGAGTTTCACTTTTGGTTTCACTAAGAGAACACTAGGGGGTGCCAAAAACAAGCTAAAACTGCGTAGTATCCCTTTAAATCAGTGAAATGTTTGAAAAATCTATCAAATTCAAATGAAAATAAGCACTTTCATTTTTTGTATTCTGTCACAAAACAAATAATAGACCGTGTATAAACATAGAAAACATAAATTAACATTAGACTAAACACCATAGAAATTTGGAAGTGTGCTGCAAAAGTTATATCCGTCTTCTTATGTTCTTCCTGTGTTTATTTTCTATCTCCATTGGTTTTTCTTGCTTTAAACACAGTATCACGATGTTTTTTTACCTTAATTTACTGACGGTTTCGGTGACTCACTGCCGCCATCTTCAGAGTCACGCCCATATCCATCTATCAAATATTTTCCCATTCATAGTTAATAAAAAACACATTTTGTTAAACATTATATTATCCAAAAATGCCACATGAAAAAAAAGAAAAGCTACTTTTTCAAATGTTGATCTTCTCTAAACAGACGTGTAAAACAGATCGACGTAACCCTAAATGGTACCTGATGAATACATTTGGGTCATACATTCATACCAGTGTTGAATCATTGCAGATAAAAACCCCAATCAGCTGTGTAATTGCAAACACATCATATTCCTTCGGCAACAAATGACTTCAGTCACTCACTCCTACCGCGGGCCACATTCAGCCCATTTCAAACGGCCACATTCTGAACGGTCACTGCACTGGTGTGTGTTAAAAGTTAAAGCGCACTATATTTCCATTATGGTCCAATGTCATCCATAGCAAAATGTCATGATAATGGTTGAATTTCTGTTTGTTTTCTTTCACGTTTGGTTTATTGGTGCACTGGCAAACAATAAAACAAAGAAATCTATAGTGGCTAGATGAATGGGATATTTCTTTTCTTTTTTTGTGATACATTTGTGCAGACACAGCACCGATAAAACAAAAGAATTATGTCAAGCCAAGAATTTGCTTTAAAACAAAACAAACATCCTTTTTAATGTGAATCAGAAAAAACACTTTTTTTTAACACTTTGGACTGATTCACAGCAGACGAGTCAGAACCTGTCACAGTTTAATTAGCAACAGTGCTTTTTCAGCACCAACACACGGTGCCAAAATGATCCATCTCCCAAAGATTCAGCAAAATAAAAAGGAGGGGGTGTCCATCGGGTTACATTTAAATAAACCAAAGCAAATTTAAATACAGAGCCGGCCAGGAGACACCTCTGATGTGTCCCCTCAGACGTCCCGCTAACAGATGGACTGACATGGACGTGTCACTGTAATCGCTCTTCCAAAGAGCAGGACATTAAAACGCTACATGGCTGCATAATAGCTTCTATGTTATTCTCACCTTTAGAGTACAAGTACTGGTTTCAATCAAAACAATTGACTTCTGTCTGACCTCCTTCCTCTGACTACAATCCACAAGCGCCTCCGGCTCGGCTGAATCCACACACTGTGTCCCCAGAATGGAAGTGCTTCAGACTGGAGCCTACCTAATTGACTTTGTAATAGTGCCATAGTTCACTGCCATCAAATTGACTGAATTTTCAAGCATACTTTGGCAACAGCGATACCCTGAAAAATGACAAAAGGACTTCCCAGGGCAAGTCCACATTTATCATCCTTACAGTAAAACCGCTTAAAGAAACCAAACTGTGACAAAGCACAATCCCATTTTAGAGACATATTTGATTTTTTTTAAAAGGAAATGACAGATTTAAAGTTACACGTAATAAGGCCAGACAATGTCAAATAAAAGAAAAACTTATGGAAACTAATGTGACATTAGCCCTTTTTATAAGACACACCGTGCCGGCAAATCAGCGTAATATTACCGCAACGGTGTGTCTTATGGACGCACCATGGCGGCATCACGTTGCGGGAATTTTGCAGCATTCATGCCGCCACGCTTGATAGTGATATTGCGATAATATTGTGGCTTCACCTGTCTTATAAACGCACATTAAGCCTTGGCGCAACAGAGGGTGGTGTCATGACCACGTGATGAAATAATGCCGGAACTATATTGGAAATGAAAGTAAACACGGGCATAAGTTTCGCTTTTGTGAACAGACTCAGCTGAGATGATAAACTGGAGCGATGCGGAGCTCCGGGAGCTTCTCTCCGTTAGATCTGCAGCTCAGATCATCTGACAGCTCACAGGGACTGTGGAGGACACACACCTGTAGCTGCTTGTGAAAAAACGTAAGGAGCGCGGCTTCGATCGCAATAAAAAGCGAGTTATGTCCAAGGTACACGGAAGTTCGTGACAGCGCAGAGACCGCCCCCATACCTCCTTTATGCCGCCATCTTGTAATCTTATATAAAACGGACACAATTCTGCAAAATTACCACCACGATCTGAGCTCTTATAAACGACCTAATGCTCCCAGATGCCGCCTCAGCGTTGCGGCACTGTTTCATAAAAAGGGCTTTTTATTTCATGAAAGAAGACATCTTGGTGTAATTTTCTCAGAAAGAAAAGTTAATAATTTAATTATTAGATCTAAACTCCTTAAATCTTAAGATTTTACTTTTTATCTATTTGATTTGTTAGATCACATAAGTGTTAATCATTTTATTCATGAAGCCTCCAACAGAGAACGCCACATGTTTGACGTCTTAAATGGTTCACATATTATTAAACGAGTTTATTAAACAGTTTAAAAGGGAAACGATGAAAGCTATCCCTTCATACAGTTGCGGTAATCTCTTAAATTCTTGTGTTTTCTTTTTTCTTCATTTCCTTTCAAACTCTCGGCTCTCAGGGGTGTTCTGCCTCGACAGCCCGGGCCTCCTCCAGAGACTATTTTTCACACTCGTTCCCTGTCCTTTGTAAAAATGGGCAGCTACTTACCTTCAAATGGTGTTAATTAAAAAGAAAAATAAAGTTGAGGCACCATATGGAGGAAGCTGCCTTAAAGCAGGCTCCTACTGTTTTGGAATTTCACTTTAATGCTCCTCTCTGCTGTTTCTGTGGCGAGGAGGTCATGTGGAAGTGACGGGTTGGCACCAGTTAGGTAATGGGTCCTCGCGGGCCACCGCTGCTCCATAGATCCACGGTGCTGGATCGCATCAAGCTCATTCACAAATGTGGCCACGCTGGCGTAAATACATGATAAATTACAGATCTTATAGAGTAGTAGGTTCTGTGGTGTGTTTGGGTTTATTTAATAGATTTGCATTCCTAATATCTTATTGCCATGGAAGGAAACGAAGGAGTGGAAGGAGGCAAAATGCAATAACACAGAAAAGCACTTATGAGAGAAATGTGAAGCCTCCAGAAATGATACACAGCTGCTCTGGAGGATTGTTGCACCATAATTGAGGAGCCACAAGCATAATTTCCCTTCATTAGAGGGACCTGTTGCTCAGGAGCTTCTAAGGAAGAATAAAACTGAACCCTAACGCTGCATAGGCTCTAAAACAGAGCAGCAGAATCTAAAAGCTAGGATAAATAAACAGGTTTATTTTTGCCTTTGAATTATTCCAGATGGTTCAGAAACCAGGAATGAAAGGATGAGTTCAACTTTAGGACAAATGTGTGGCAGCTGTAGCTCAGGAGGTACAGCAGGTTGTCCAGTAATCGGAAGGTTGTAGGTTCGATCCCGGCTCCCACCAGAGAATGCTGCTGTTGTGTCATTGGGCAGGACACTTGAAGCAGCAATCCGGAGTTTTCCCCTTTCAGGAATTATGTATGATTTTTTTCAGAAATCCGTAAAAGTGATTGTCTTATCATGTAGTGATATAATGTAAGCAATACGTCTTTATTTTTTATTTTTTGCTAAGCCCGCCCCCTGCCCGGTAAAATCTGTGCAATAGGAAACTGAGCGCCGACCAGAACTAACCAATAGCGTTAGACTACCGCTGACGTGCTTCAAATTTAAGGAAGTACCTCGGCTGATGCAGCGTTGATGAACTTTTCACAGACAAGTAAGTCTTTAAAATATAAATATATAAAAACACAACATGACATGAGAATAATACTAGTAAAACAACGTGTTTTAGCTCTGTTTGTCGGCAACGTGCAGTCGCCATCTTAAATTACTGAGTCGACCGACTATTGGTGTGATACGCTTGTCAGCCACCAGATGGTGCCATCAGATAAAAGAAATACTCCGGAGAGCTACTTTAACCCTCCTTGCCTGCTGGTGGTGGTCAGAGGGACCGGTGGCGCCAGTGTATGGCAGCCTCGCCTCTGTCAGTGCAGCTGTAGCTACATTGTAGCTCATCCTCACCAGCGTGTGAATGGGTGGATGATTGTGTTGTGAAGCACCTTGGGGGGTTGTAGAACCCTAAGAAGGCGCTATACAAGTACAGGCCATTTACCATTTAAAACACAAATGGCTTCCAGCCCTTCTTTTAAAAAATAATAATAAAGGACCAAAACTTTTTAGTCTCCACCTCCCCGGAGCTCACTGCCCTTGAGACGCGGCTCTAAATTGCGTGTCCTAAAGAGAGTTTGGCTGCAGAATCAATGTCCTCTGTCCATTTTCCATTATCACCGACTCTCCAATTAAAAAGCTCATAAAACACTACAGTGGAGGCAGCTGCTTTCATCCTCTCGTTGACTGATTGATTCGCCGTTTTTTTTTCTTTCCCATCACCTTATGAGAGGACTTTATGTTGACAGTGGTCCGTTTGATTTATACAATGCGGCTCTAGTGGGAACACTCCAGTTAGAAGGTGATCTAAGCCTCATCTCTAAATGCACAGGGTGTGAAAACCGGTTTCTGTTTAGCGTTCAAAGCAAAACGAGTGGAGGACAGTGATGGTGTCCGTCCAGAACGAACGTCAATCTGAGCAGAAAAAACTGAAACTTAACGGGAGTTACATTTGAAGCAGTATTGAGGGGTGTGGGAGTTGTTTTATTGTTACCTGGTTCATCTATTCAAGATGAACTATTGTTGAAAAATGTTCCATTCATTGAGATCTCTTCACCTTTTAGGTTATTCCAAGTTCACAAACAAACCTGTTTTTTTTGTTCTTGGATAACAAAGCAGCTTCAGCATCTGAATTTTCATAATGGTTCATCCAAACTTATTTATAAACTAACCTAATACATCAGGATTTAAAGGCTTAAGGGTCTGGCTTTTGATGGTTCATATTTCTATCAACACAGCTTTAGGTAAATTTAAATGTGAGCTTATTTCCAGAGATTTATGTGTTGTTGTCCTGAGTAATTCAACCCCAGCTGACCTTCTCAAAGTCTCTGTAAAACAAAGATCGGTTCATCCTAATGAATTGTCAGATGCTAAAGAGGTCTTCCGGTAAAAACTTGATCCACACGCCATCCTTTTTTCAGTTTCGGTTTACAGCATCCAACATACTTGGGAAAGGGACCAAATGAGTGAGCAAGGAAGAAAACCAGCAGCAGGGACAGAAGCCTCCCCGTTTCAGCACAGAAGACTCATAAAACATGTTGGCTGCTCTCTCACAGCCTGATAAACAGAGCTTTATTGTGAGCGTGCCAGCACCAAGACAGAAACCTGGCAAATTAACTACACACATAGTTGAGTTTTTGAAAATTTGGGGATTTATATGTTGGATTACCAGCTCATAGGATACTTTCTGCGGTTTGCCAGGGATTTTCATTAAGGTTTAATGTGGTTCAATGATACTCTTTTAGTAAAATCTGTTGATTCAGTTAAGAAAAATTACAATTTAATGTTTATTATAAGTTAAATGTGTCATAAGTGTGGTAATGTATGTATGTAAACTCTTGTTGAAGCATCATTTTGGACAAAATCAATGTAATTCTCTGACTTTTAGTATAAATATCTCAGGAAAACTAAATAAGTTTACTGGTTCTGCCTCCTACTGGTTGAAAGTGGAATTACAACTGTCGTAAACACTGCTGCAGCTAGTGCTAACAAGGAGCTAACACTAACATGAGCCAACAGATGCTAAACAAGCCACAAAGTAAAAAGATCCACACTGGTGGACAAAAAATGTTATTACTTACAAGTACAGTAACAAAGCCAGGTCACCATCAGTCCGTGATTTCATAGCCTCCTTTAGTTCCCTTAAACGAGCGTAGGCCGTGCCGATGTTCACTCTGGTTTTAGCGCTGTGCTTCACCAAGACATTACTCTCTTACTGCCAGGCTCTGCCATGATGCCAAGAAAAAAGCAAATCTCTTCTTCTTCTTGTACGGTTGGCGAACTGAAATAGCTAACTGCTAGCCTTTATATTAGCTACCGGCACTGTAAACAGCTATTACTGTGATGCAGGTAGAGAGCTTCACCTGGTGAACCTTCCTGTGCCACAAAACTGTTAAGTGCGGTTTCTGGTCAGCAGAGCGCTGTCCCATGTGAAGTTGCTCAAGTTTCTGGTTCAAAAACCACTGAAACCAGTTTTAAAGCAATAGCTTAAAATGTTTAAAAAAACTCTTTAGTTTTGCTTTAAGAAACCACCAATGATTTAGTTGAAAAGAAAAACCTGATTTATTTATTAAAGAAAGTTATTGGAACTGCCTCACTGGGAGAAAATGATGCGAACAAAACAGTTTTACTCATTTTGTTTGTCCTATTTTGCTCTGTGTGTGTGTCTGTGTGTGTTTAGAGCAGCAGAAGTAGTCCAAGTCATTCTGCAACCATACAAATGCTTAGATTTGTAGAATTCCACACAATACTTAGTGTTTTCAAGTCTAAGAATTCATTCTCTCACATTATATTCAGAGGATTTACTTATTACTGTCAGTCTAAAGTCAGCCTGTTTGTCGTTTTCAAAATCCTTGTTCTAATATTCACTCAAGTGACGGCGCAGAAGTGTGCATTAGTGCTCACAAGAACAATCCTTCCAAAGCAGGATTCTGTGATTCCGCGGTTGGTGAAGAAAATATTTCACACACCCTGTGATGTTGTTAAGTGCTCGGCTGCACCAAACCAATTTTGCATCAAAGAGGCAAGATGAAAAGAATCCAGAGCGACAGTGATATCATTTTCCCTGAAACCTCTCGCGCAGCAACAGTTTCCCTGCAAAAGCAGCGTGCTCGAGTCAGCACAATGCAAACATGTTTCTTTGTCTCACAAAATGTCAATAAACATCCCGTTGTTATACCCAAACACTGTAATATTTGCTCCTTTCACAGCCTGACCTTCAGTTCATTCTAATGAATCATTTGTTTAGTGTTTGCACCGTTTACACGCTGACGTCCGTTTCATTTTTAATTACAAGCAGAACCTGTTTTGCATATTTTACATTTTTCATGCTTAGAAAAGGCTTTTTAGAAAGCACAACAGCTCTGAGCAGCGTGTTTGGAAACACGTCCTCTCTGTGTTTAATGATACTTTAGTGAGAATGAGTTTGTGTTGTTTTTATTTTATGATTAGACTTCAGCTAAGCCACCAGGACCTCACTAGAACTGAGCACTTTTTTCCTGTTAGACGTCACGTAAATTGTTTGTTTACAAAGTAATATTTTTAACCATTTTTTCATAACAGTCTTCCAATTTATTTATTTGTTTAGATTTATTTATTTTCTAAAGAAAATAATAGAGAAAATCTATTAATGAAGTCACAGAGAGAAGAAAACAAACCTTATCATCTGCCCTTTATTACAAAATATAATCAACATCATTCCTCGTCAAACTTTAAACTTAAACACAGATTCTTATTTATCACCTTCCTGATCTGATTTTCACACTCAGTCAAATACACTCTCCTAATTTACATTTTTAGAATTACTTATTACACTTAATAAATTTGATTGTCTCTTTTATTACAATAACACAAAAAAATCACGATATTTCATGTTATCATACTGAATCAATATTTAAAAGCAGTGTATTTTTTAGATTTTGTATGCAAACATTTACTGTATATATTTTGTGTGGTGCAATTCAACCTCCGTCTGCTGGTTAGAATTGTAGAATAGAACTTTAGTGTCATCATGTATGCACATAACGACATTGCATTTGGTGTCTCCCGGCTATAATATCCAATAAATAATAAAAACAGGATTAAAACAAAGATAAAAAAATAAAATAAGACCTTGATCCCACTACTCAAACCTGTCGGGGGGAGATGGATTTTACAGCCCTGGTCTTGTGGTGCGTATCTTTAGGTGGCAGCAGTTTTTACTGTCTTCATTCTGACGCAAGAACCAGATCTCGTGATAACACTGGATGTGTCTTGAAAGCATCTGGCTGAAGTTTTCTAATTTCATTACATTTAAAAAATTGTAAATATCATCTGGATTTTAGCTTTGCAATATATCGTATCGTCTGTATTGTGATAAATATCGCAAATTCTTGCCAGTACACTGTCAACTTTGTCTTTTCACAAAACTGAACCCTCAGTTTGACCACCAAGGGATTCCCATGTGGTCCAGATAAGTAAAATATATTCCATACAAAAACCGTCCAGCACGGCCTCACTTGGGTAGAGTTTTACCGCAAATCTATATTATAGACATGCATGTGATATCATGCATGGACACACTTCACTGTAAATACATCATTTCTGAAAATTTCTAAAAAAATCCCTAAATTAGGAGATTTTGCACATGCCTGAAGCAAGATATAATCATATGTATAGTTTTTGCACGTTTAAAACCACAATTGTTAGTGAAGCATCTCTAAGTCATCACATGCTGCTAATCCACACCTCTTTCAAGGTTTATCCTGGAAATATTAAAACAAAAGCCGAGCCTCTGTGAGGACAACAATAAAACCTCCATCCAGCACATTTGCATGCAGTACTTTTTGCATTGACTTTATCTTCAGAATAATGATCCAGCCTCTTTGTAGGAGTCCTCATTTTTCGAGTTCCACCTTTTTCCCCCCACACGTTGCAAAATGCGTATCCAGAATTTGCCGTCTGCATCCCTTTAATTGAGTCCATTTTTCTCCTCCCTGTGCCACCGGCTGCATTACAAGTCCAAAACTGATGCTGCCCCATGCCCAACCCAAGGAAACATCTTGTGTGTTTACATTTTTCTTCTAAAAGCCCCAGCACAAGACAGTGTAGGCATTTATTTGACTTCTGAGTGTTAGTCTGGGCTGGAGGGCCAAAGGCTGCTGGTTGATGAATCAATGTATGAGGAGGCTCTGGTGTATAAAAAGCTTTGAAAATTGCATCACTTGGTCCTCCCTAATGACTTGTAATCAAGCAATGGCTCGAACTAACCTGTTAGAGTCTGAAACCTTAATGTGGCTACTCAATAAAAGCTATTAAAGAGCTAAAAAGGTCTCGAGGAGCTCAAACATTGGAATGGAACGCTTTTCTCTTCTTTTTTAACTCAAACTACACAAATAAAAAAAAAACTCAACAATGTTGCATAAAAAACTGGAAAATGTTTATCCTCTAAGCTTTTTTGCTCTTTTTGTTGAGGTCACTGTGCAAAAATCTGTTTTAGAAGTAATTTTTAATGCAACAAGGTTATTTGTGTTATTAACTTAGATTTAGTTTTAATGCCTTAATCAAACCCTCCCTGACGGTCCCCATGAAGCTGCTGCAGCCTGTTCCACCTTTAATTAGGTCATCAAACGGGGGTGTTTGTTCTCATCTTCACCTCTAATATACCATTATCTAATGCATGCCAGCACATCAGCTAGTGCCCCCAGCAAACAAAAGCCTTGCCCATTCCTTGCAAAAACAATTCCACTAATTTATTCGGTTATAAACAACACGAGTAAAGTCAGATAATAAGACGACTTTCATTTGCTGAAGGCTTCGGGGGTCCCTGCTGGAAGATCCTGATGTGCTCCTGCAGACATGGCTTATCAACCTCTCAACCCGCTCGGTTTATTTTTCTGTGCTAATTTGTGTTTAGTTTTCAAAATGGTGTAAATAAACTGACTGAAGGCAAACTGTGAAAACAAATTGTATTTAAACTCTGGTGTGGATTAATTAATGTGCTAAACAGATTTGTAGCATTTTTAGAAAAAAGTGCAGCTTACATTCCTCTCAACTCTGGTCATGAAGAGCACTTTACCATGCCAGGCGTCGCTGTCAGATAATGTATTTCCAAATCAATTGTTCTAAAAATACTTTTACTGCACTCAAAATCAATTTTGCTGCTGCAGAAACTCAGCAGAAACCTTCATGCATGTTTAAACTTCCTCCTTTTTCAAACACAGACATCCTCTTTCGGATGTAAAAATGGCTTGGTCTTATCATAAAACACACAAAGATCTGACAATTTTGTTGCTGCTTTGTCTTTTGGGGAATCCTTTGGAGAACTTACAGTAGACAGTACACATTGTTCCTTGCAGATTTACAATGAAACATCTGATGGTTCAAAACGTAAGAATGGAAATGGGACTCTTGTTTCTCTACAGGACCATGAAAGACACGTGAATCAAACACCTACCGTTTGTCATTCCTGAATTATGCAGTAACACCTGCTTTAAAGCAACACTAAAGAGATTTTAACACTTGGAGCTATTGCTTTCAAACCGGTTTCAGTGATTCTTGAGGCAGAAACTTGAAGAGATTCACACTGGACAGCACTCTGCAGCCCTCTTCCAGAAACTGCAGTAAACAACTTTGGTGGTTTGGGTTGGCACAAGTGCGAGGTCTCTGCCTGCTTTACGGCTTCACTGTGCCGGTAGCTCATATAAAGGCTAGCAGCTTCGCTTTTTCAGTTTGCCGTTCAATCAATTAAAGCCATACTATGCAAGTTTTTCATATTTTTAAATCATGTTCTTGAGCCAGTTTGTGCTAAAAAGACCCTTTACAGGGTTAATGAAATGTTACTCAGACCCCCACCGCCCTCTGTGGCCAGAATACCACACTTGCAACTTCAGAGTAGGCAGACCACCCCTTATTAGGTCCCAGTAGTCTTAGTAAAGTGGAGCTGACATGCCTGGTGCTGCAGTCTGTTTCCAGCATGCTTCCTGTATGTTTTAGATCATGAACACAGCAGATTTGTTTGATTTAGTGATGAACCGCTCCTGTAGACACTAATGAAGGCTGAGGAGACATTTCAGCAGTTAGATTAAGGTGTTAAAAAGACCAACGCAGAGCAAGGAGATAAATTTATTTTTCGGTTTAACCACAGTGAATTAATAACGGACACTAGAGGGTGCTAAAAGCAAGCAAAACTGCACAAGAAGAATATTGTGGCGGAGCCTGGGAGGAGAAGGAAGAGATCATCTTTTCAGGCGAAACACAGAGCTAAAACCAGAGTGAACAACTCGTTTGTTTCGGTTTCAAACCATCTAAAAAAGTAACACGCAAAGTCCAACATTTTTCTTTGTTTCTGAACCGCCAATAATCCTACATTCATAAAACATGCAAAATACAACATCTTGTCTGACGACACTGTTACATGCAAAGCCCGCGGCAGAGTTTTTTATGACAGTTGTAATTCCAGTTTCGACCAGTAGGGGGATAAGCTGGAAATTACTTTAGGTTCAATGTTTCTGTCTGGTCTGCAGAAGTGTTTTCTTTATGCTGCTGCAGATTCAGTCAAGTTTCTAATGCAGATTTCTGCTTTTATGTCAAGAAAAGTAACACAAATGCATTTTCTGTGGCATAGTTTGGAGCTTTGTCCATAAATACAGGAATCCTAGCTGCGGGTAGTTGACCTGTGGAGAAGACTTGGTCAAGCCGGACTACGATTTCAGGTCTGTGGGTCAGCACATAAGCTGTAGTAAAGTGGGCTAATCTCATGGATGTGGTGCTGTACTTTTGGGAAGTACTGCGTTCTAATCTGAAGAGAGGATGGAGAGTGAGTAACAATACATGCTTTTGTCTTTGAATATTTTCCTGCGTTTATTCAGTTTCAGGTGCATGTTAAAGCTTATGGAGGTTAGATTTTGAGAATAATCACCAGAATGTTTATCGCATTTTTGCTCTGTATTAATAATATTTATGCTAATAATTGTTCTTGAGCCCTAAAATAAGAAACCGGATCATTTCATTTGTTCATCCATTTCAATCGCTCCAGTTTTATTTGACAGTCAGAAAAAAAGGATTTGCTCATTTGCTTTGCACAGCCACAATATTTGACTGAAGAGAGCCACTATTCTTCAGCGCTGCCACATCCTGTAGAAACATTTCAAGTGAAAAGCTCTGTGTGTTTTTCACTGCTGTCTTGGGTAGCAGATGACACATTCTGCCGTCTGAGAGCTGGAAAGCTTTCTACCAAAGGGAAATTCTCCGACTGCCACGAGTATCGGCAGCACCTGTTGGTGGGAACGCTCGTTGCCTCGTGGCTGTACCCTGTGTGACTGATGCCGTTGTCAGTCACGAACAGAGGGAAATACCTTTTAAAATTCATGAAAACTCTATTGAGCTGCGACTAGAAACCGAGTGAGAGAATTAAACTGAGACTTGCATCGTCACTTTTGCTAGCCTTCAGAGTCTGAGGCATTCCAGATCATTTGTATATCCTGGCAGCTTGGCCACATAATTGATGCCATTCATTACATGATTGAGGGGGGTGTTTATGTGCGGTGAGCGGAGGTAGCCAGACCACTGCTGAGAGCTACGCACACTGTAATGATTGATAGGACGCGAGGAGCATGAACGCTGGAGTGTTTTTGCCTAAATGCGAGCGAGTGCTACTTTTTGCCTGCTTCAGGCAAAGCCATTATTAAGCCCTGCAAATGATGATAGCTGCTGCATTGATTCTAGTTTGCACCCACCGTTCCACCAACCCCCTTTTATCCAATACATTGCCTCAGTAAGCACAGGCATCAGAATCGTTGACCCGGTCCGTCTCTGCCATTGATCACCTCCTTTGATGTTGGGACACCACATTCTCGTTGTTTGTGCGGGAGCTTAATCCATCCATAAAGCTGGGGGAATGGTGCAAAATGAATCAACAACAGAAAAATGGAGGTATGAGATTAAACATCATTAATTTGCTGGTTTTACCAACTTATACGTGATGGCAGGATGTGTGGTTCCAAAACAAATTCCTGCAGGAAATCCTGCTGCAAGGAGTGTTTTGAGTAAAGGTTGACCGATATTGGATTTTTTATTGCTGATACCGATACCAATATGTAGGAGACATGGTCAGCCAATGGCCGATATGTACTGCTGAATTACATGGCCAATATCTAGACATTTTCCACCTTATTTTCATGCTAAAATGTCACTAATAACATCAGTTGATGCACAAAATTTCTGAAGCTGAATCAGGGTTTGAACTCTGAATTTAACTAACTGTTACATCTTAACTTAGTGCACTGCTCAGTGTTAAAGTCAGACACCTAAATAAACTTAATTTAGAGTTTTTATTATGTTATTAGTGAACATAAAAATACTAGGGGTGGGAATTTAACGCGTTAATTATGATTAATTAATTAGAAAAAAAGTAACGCGTTAAAAACATTTACGCATTTAACCCTTTAAGCCCGAGGGTCCCCAATTGGAGGATGTTGAAGTTTAGCAGCAAAATCCATGCCCTAAATATCGATATAGTCAAGCTGCACCTCTAAAGAAAGCTCAGAGCCTTGGCTACAAGACCATGTAAACCTTGTTTATGTGCTCCAAACACAACTAGAACTACAATCAAATGAGTGATCAGAAATCCCTCTTCATGTGTTTTTGCCTTCATTTCTGTCTCTAATGATGCTAAATCAAATCAAATTGCACACATTCTATCAACCCATTATTATTATTATTATTATTATTATTATTATTATTATTATTATTATTAGTTTGAATGCTGCAAGCATTCAAACTATTGTTTTCCTGTTTCTCTTTATTATTCTTCTTCTTCTTCTTCTTCTTCTTCTTCTTATTCTTCCGTATTCCGTACACTTTTTTGGACCGCTTCTTCTTCAACAATTTTTCAGCTATTTCAACAAGTTTGGTATCAAACCGTTCAGCTCATTCAGGTCATTCCGGGAATGACTTTTGGTATTGATATCTTCAACCGTTTCTGAAATATTCAGCTTTTTCTATGATATTTTTCCCATAGGAATGAATGGGAAGCCCTTAAAATTCTCAAAACTTTTGGCCAAACCATTCATCTATTTGAGAGTTAACTACTTCAGCATACTTTAACCTAGAAACTTCATTTAAAGTTTAAACAAGTCACAAGACTTTCAACTATTTGCCGATGACTCAGTGTCTTGATATCTTTTACAGTTTTTCTAAAATCACAGTTTAAGTTTTAGGTACAGTTTGGGATCTTTCAGGAAACGTCACCACAAAATGACTGGGAAAGATAGGAGCTCAGAAGTGACTTTGTGCCGCTTCAGGATTTGTCCTGGGTGAACAGTAAATCTCATGAAATTGAGACTTGCACTGAATGATAGCTGACAGATATACCTACGTTTTGAGCTATAATTTATCAATCTACTCAAAGTATTGTGGCTGTAAGACAGTTTTTGGTGCTTATGAAAACAGTTGAGGAAACACAACACCACTCTAGCAGTGAGCAGCAGAAGGAGGGGCAGACTGCTTCATTTCAAGTGAAAGAATGGTCCAAAA